>JADDOH010008605.1:14801-145612 GCA_016648135.1 Agrypnia vestita | reverse complement strand
AAGTGATCCCTTCATGTAAATGCAGTCGTTGGCCATGTATGTATTGATAGTACGTTTTACCTAAAATCGTTGTATGAATTTTTTGAAAACTTTAAATTTAATCGATATTATTACTTTCAGTCTACAAATTCGACAGTAAACATGGGAGAGTTGCTAGAAGTGATCCCTTCATGTAATGAAGTCGTTGGCCATGTATGTATAAATAGTACGTTTTATCTAAAATCGTTGTATTGATTTTTTGAAAGCTTTAAATTTAATCGATATTATTACTTTCAGTCTACAAATTCGACAGAAAACATGGGAGAGTTGCTAGAAGTGATCCCTTCATGTAATGAAGTCGTTGGCCATGTAAGTATAGATATTACGTTTTACCTAAAATAGTTTTTTTAGTTCTTTATTTTAGTGTAATATATGTTTCCGTTCACTTTTATGAATTATTTGAAATGCATAATACATAATGGATTTTGTTTAATTTCAGGTAGTGTTCAATACTCACAACAGTGTAACAGCACCAGACGTCGATACTCCTAGAAAATTAGCTTTAAAAAAACAATTGTTTCAGAGAAATGAAAGTATTGTTAAATTGCAGAGAAAAGTTGCAACATTGCAACAGTCAAATCGTCGACAGTTGAAAAAAATTGCTAATTTAACAAATATTGTTCAGGAATTAAAAGAAATGGGCCATATTCAAAGTGAGGGTATTGAGATATTATCCTCAATGGATGGGCCCAACAGGGATTTTTTGAAAAGACAAATATCTAAGACTCAGAAGCTCCCTTTAACGAGGAAATACTCCCCAGAGCTGAGGAAATTTGCTATTACCTTGCATTTTTATTCGCCTAGAGCGTATAACTATGTGAGGGAAACTTTCAACACTTGCTTGCCTCATACCAAAACATTATCGAATTGGTACAAACAAGTTAACTGCGATCCCGGCTTCACTCAAGAGTCGTTTGATGCCCTCAAACTTAAAGTAAAGCACAGCGATCGTCCAATTCTTTGCTCACTTGTAATGGATGAAATGAGTATCCGTAAGAAGTTAGAAAGGATTGGACAAGTGGAAATGGGATATGTTAATTTTGGTGCAAATTTGGAAGGAGATGAAATACCCCTTGCTCGTGAGATACTTACCTTTATAGTTGTTTGTATTAACGGGTCATGGAAAATACCAGTTGGATATTTTCCTGTGGATGGCTTAACAGGGGAACAAAAGAGTATTTTGGTTACTCAATGTCTCTCTTTGCTAAAAGGGTGTGGAATTCGTACAATATCTTTGACGTTCGATGGCGCAGCTCCAAACGTAAGTATGGCAAAACAGTTGGGTTGTTCGTTTGAAGAGCATAATTTAAAACCATATTTTCTCTTTGAAAATGAAATTGTTGTGGTTTTTTTTGACCCATGTCATATGCTTAAATTAATTAGAAATACACTAGGGGATAAAAAATATTTTTTAGATAGCAATGGTGGTATCATTGATTGGAGGTTTATAGAGCAATTAAATATTTTACAGGATAATTATGGACTTCATTTAGGTAACAAATTACGGAGAGAGCACATTGATTATGTGCGACAGAAAATGAAGGTTCGATTAGCGGCGCAGTTATTTAGCGATTCTGTAGCGGATGCCATAGAATTTTGTGCTAAAAATCTAAAGCTGCCACAATTTTCTAACAGTGAACCAACAATTTTTTTCATAAGATGTATAAACAAACTATTTGATATATTCAATTCCCGTAATATTTCGGCACCTGAATGGAAAAGGCCTGTATTCTCGGGGAATCATTTAAAGTTTTCTGCGTACCTGAGTAATGTTAGCGTATATTTATCTGATTTAAAATTACCAAATGGAGTAAAAGTTATTCAGTCTAATAAAAAAATGGGGTTTTTGGGTTTTCGAGTTTGCATAGAAAGTTTACAATTATTAGTTAAGACGTATTTAATGTCAGAGTCCCCAGTGTTAAAATATCTAACGATGTACAAATTTAATCAAGACCATATCGAATTATTTTTCGGAGCTATACGCTCACATGGTGGTTATAATAACAACCCAACCGTTAGCCAATTTAAGTCCGCGTACAAGAAATTACTTATACGCGCAGAAATCAAAGATAATGTAAATGGAAACTGCATACCTTTAGATCAAATTAGTATACTTAACTGTAATTCAAATAATTCTGTCAACATTATAAACTGTTCCTCCTCCAAATTAAAATTATTACGTGATGACGAATTGAGTTTCGAAAATACTTTGCCTTTCGACGATATTCCTGAATCAATATATATGTGCAGTCAGTATGTGGAGAGTTGTATAATTTATATTTGTGGTTTTGTTGTCAGGCATCTAAATAAAAAAATTAAATGTGAGAATTGTCTTTCTGCCCTTATTGGCTTTAAGACAACTTTGCGAAATTCATTAATTGCACAAAAAGATAGAGGGGGGTTAGTATATCCATCAGATGACGTTATTTTAATTTGCACACATAGTGAACGCGTTTTTAGAGAAGCTCTTAACCGTAGTGGAGGAAAAAGAATGAATCCTCACTTTTCATTAGAATATTTAGTCAACAGGGTCTTAAAAATATTCCTAACTGTAGATTGTTTTAATATATTACTTTCTCACATGCTAGACCAGTCACCGCTGGAGAACCATACTGTTCACCTAATTAAGGCAGTTGCTTCTAAATATTTAGATGTCAGGCTACACTTTCTGATCAAATCAGCGGTACAACCTACCGTCAGAGTGAGACAACATTTCAACAGATTAATTATCTTCCAAAATCAATAGCGTACTATATTAAAATTTTATATTTATTATTAATTCCATTAATGTACTTCATCATATTGTTTTTTCAAACAATGTATTTTATGTGTATAAACAAACAATGTATATTATGTAAATAACGTAATTTTCTAAATATTTGTACAAATGCAGATAACTAAATGTTTATGTTTGATATGATATAAATAATCCTCGATTATAATAATAATTATTATTATTATTGCAGTTCCTTATATAATTATTGTTGTGGTGATATTTAAAATTGTAATAAAATAAATTAAAATAAATAAATTTACCCACATATAAAAGGCATTATCATTTATTGCTACTTTATTGTAAGAGAATTCACAGAGAATCGTTCATTTGTGGTAGCCCTGTTTTAGCAACAAATTACAAACACGTGTTAAAAACGAATTGTCCAGTCTCACCGAATGACCACGCCTCTTTTAACAAAATTCTTACAAGTTTCGAAATAATATGGTCTCTATGGATTGTATATACTCTAAGGGATTTATGACCTGTATGAGCTGATTTAAGTTAATTAATAATTAACGTTAACCGATTCCACCACAAGAACATCCACACATTATCATTTTTTTCTAGGTTCATGTTCTAAATCTGTATCATTTGACACATTTAAAGGGACTATACTAGAAACATCTATGGTCCTTCCCATGACATTGATTTCACCGCTAGTAATGACACCTCTTTATTTTTTATTATTATTTGTCCACGCACGTTTCCCATATAAATAGCTTCGTCTCTGTGAGACTTCTATAATTTATGTAAATTAATGATTATCCCTCTGTGAACGAAATACAGTAATCGTGTTCTCAGAACATTATATAAAAATATTCTTAGAAATATTTTTTATTTATACTTGACGATATGAACGTCATGATCATCATCTATCAACAGTAAATAATTTCGTTATCTGTCTGTACAGAAGGTTCGCAACTTGTTGGAATGAACCTTGAATTACAATATTAGTTACATGCAATGACTCAGGCAACACGCAAAGGTGGCCCACCAAATTACCGCGATTTTTCACGAGCTTACGGCTCGTTAAACTCGAACCAATCACAATCATAAGCTAAGGACTTTGAACCATAAATATACATCTTTCTTATAAAACGTTTCTTACAATATAATTTTATTTCTTTTTTATTCATTCATGTTTCCGCTAAGGTAAAAGAGTTTTTTTTATATGAATAAATATATAAAATTATTTTCACCGGTGCAAAAATTTTTAGCCGACAAATTGGTTGATGTCCCTGTGATAAAATAAACACAAGCAGCAATGTGTTCCAATAAAAAAACGTTCAGCACAAACAGCGGAATTTAGTTCACAAACAGCGCCCGGGATAATGGTCATTCGCTTGACCCGTGAGCTACATTCTAATGGGCTTCTTAAGGGCGCCGTCGCGCGCCGTGTAGGAGGCGGAAAATGCAGAGATCCAAAATGGTCACGCTGAAACAGTTAAAATATAATGTTGTTTTTAAATCCAATTCAAATTTAAGATTATTTTTATAAATACTTTCCATACATAACTTAAATGTCACATCAATGTCTTCTTCTTCTTCTGCTTCATCTAGGACTGCGTCCTGTCATTGCTCGGAGCCTGTTCCTGGGATACAGATGTCCAGCTATCAGCAAACAGACGGCAGCTTGTTCGTTGCTATGCTCACTACTCTCTCAGTACAAGCTCTCTCCACATGATCTCTCCAGTAACGTCTTCTAGATCTTCCCCATCGGACAATATCCTCGACGTCACAGGTCCTTCGTATTTCGGAATTCTTACTCGGTCTCGGATTGTCAGTCCCGCAATGGGTCGGAGAGTCTTCATCTCAGTTATTCTTAGGAGATTTTTTGTTCTGGTAGTGTCAGCCCTTGTCTCGATACCGTACGTCATGATTGGGCGGACACAGGTCTTGTATATCTTCACTTTGCTCTCCTTGAGCATATGTTCGTTTCTCCAGACAGCATTTCTCAAGCATCCAGCAATAGTTGCGGCTTTGTTTGCTTGCTCTCTTACTTCTTCGTAGAGGTCGTTACTGCTGGATATCTCGACACCCAAGTACTTGAAGCTTGTTACTTGCTCTATTATTTTATCGTCAATTGCAAGCTCGCATGGTATTAGATATAATATGCTATGCTGATGATGCGGTATTAATAGCCAACTCCGAAGACGATCTTCAAAAACTTCTGCACAAATTCCATATATCTTCACAAAGATTCAACATGAAAATCTGCGTAGCTAAGACTAAGAGCATGGTAACATCGAAACTGCCAATACCACATCAATGTAATATTCTTAAATCTTTAGTCCGCGTCGATCAGTTTAAAAAACACCGCTATCACTTGAAATGTTTTTTCCTAATCTAATGAAACGTTACACCGATGATTGGAATGCGCTACCAATATATTTTCTGTTATTGATTATTAGCGCAAGCTAATGTGGATATATAAATTTTCACTGTAATTCAACCAACTGTCATAATCTGATATAAAATAAGTATTACGAAAGCGAATCCTCCACCGCCACCCGAAGTATCCAGCACCACGTTTTATTTTCTAGTTCTTACTATTTTTTTAGCAAAGCAAGGCGTAATAATAAAAATAGGACTAATTTGAAGTTTGGCATTCCGAGCACTTGGTTACTAAGGCCCGGTTGTTTCAAATTCGATCAAAGTAAGCGTAGAGTTTAAACTGAAATTTTACGTTCTCCACCAATCAGACGATCTGTTTTCGTAAAAATCTATGCTTTTATCGACCGCTTACTTTGATCGAACTTGAAACAACCGGGCCTAAGCGAGTGTCATTTATCTTTTGACCAAACATGCACAACAGTTGTTAAATATTGTCTTGATCCAAACTAACCTAACCTATGCAACCTGTCTAATGCAATCGAAAATATAGTACATCTGAACAATGAAAACAATTATTCTTCGTCACCGTACGCAGTTGAGAAACAATGGAGAACATTGTTAACAAAAAGGACGTAAAATCAAAGACAAGAAGCTTCATTTTTTTAAATACAAGAACTCATTTAATTAAAACTTGTTGTTGCGTCATGTTACATTATCATAATTTAAAAAGAATGTAACTAACAGAGATTAACAATCATTGCTTTACAAAATTTTAAATATATTATTTTATGATAAATATTTCAAGTATTCAAAGTAGCTTGTTGGTCCTGTGGTTAGGACACTCGCCTCGTGATCAAAAGATTGCGGGTTCGAACCTCACTCCAGACTAGCAAGTTAGTCCTATTTTCATAGCGCAAGCGTTTAGATTAGTTTGAAAATAGTAAGAATATTGATGTAACACGTATTCCGTGTTCGCATCTCTATTTTAAAAAAAAAGTTACTTTTCAGTAAATTTTTTATGAAATAATTATTTAATTGGATTTCAGAAAATAAACAACCCTTAAACGCATTCACAACATCGTTGAAATGTGACCCGACCCTCCACCCTTCCTCTCGTTAAGTGTTAGCGGAAATGTATATGGATTCGGGTCCCAACTTTGGCTGGTAGTTAATTAAGTTGCACCACACAACCAATAATAAACGTATTTGGCAAACGGTTGGTTTATCATCAGAATAGCAGCACGTATGTTGCTCGCTTAATTATAAGCAATGGCGCGGCTCGACGTACGGGGTACTTCGGGGGTGTGTTTACAAGGGGCAGACCGAGGACAGGTACGGCCACTTTAATAGTTTTGTTGTCGGTTATCTCTTTATGTGTTGTACCACTAAACGGAAGATAATATTTACCAATTAAATTATTTAAATTTAATCATACTTAAACAGCATTGTTGTTATTAACTGAAATTTAGAATCGTAACATTTTAGTTGAGTATGAATATTCTGCTTTAACTTTTATTTCCTCTGTTGGAAATACTTTCATACAGGTAACTATATATTGATAGAGTTATATTGAAATAATGTTTACCAATCTATCTACATGTACAGGCATAGAGGTACGTGTGTTAAAATAAAATAAGTAATCTGCTTTTCTCGTTTAAAGCCACCTGCTTAACAATATAAACAGTTCTAAAATATTATGCTTTTTTGCATTAATTTGGTTTCTTGAAAATATTTCCATAACAATGTCAAGAAACAACAAAATGAAAAGATTCTTATAAGTGAAATTTTTTTCACAATTATTAGGTATTTATTATATTATTTATTAATAAATAATAATTTATTTTACAGGTAAGTTCTTGGACAGTCCACTCATATACAAGGATATTTGCAGCACCTATCTTGTTAATTGGTGAGATTTAAAATGTTTAAAGTTTTTACTTAATTGAATTTACTTCTTTGTAGTTTATTTGTTTAATAGTAAGTCATTATATTCATAAGAGTTGAGTTTCGATGAATTAAAACATGTACATACAAATCAAACATAAAAAGTTTATAAAAAATAACATTAACTGAATTAAAATAAATATTTCGGACAAACAAATAGATTTTTTAAATCTCTCTATTTGTAATTTATTTACAGGGAAGTTCAGTCATTACTTTGAAATAAGCTGTAAATAACTAGAATTTTAACGAAATAAATAAAATAAAAATTCAACGTACTAACTGCACGTGTCTGTTTATTTGTCTTGTAAAGAAAAACTGTCCATTACAACATTTTTTCATTTAATTCTTGTGTAACTTACAATGATTATAATGATAATTATAATACAAAAACTCTAGGAAATGTATATTTTTTATAAGATCAGTTACTAATAACTAATAACTAATCATTTTTGAAACATTCATGAAAATTGACTGTCCAATACATAACTGCTCTTTTACACTCTTTTAATATGACTAACCGATACCTAATTATCACTCAAGAAATGTGACTATTCAATATCATACGATTTAACATTCAAGAAATATGATTATCCGAGTATTACAATTAAATAAAGAATGAATTACTAAAAATAGTAAATTAAAACTACATACTCAACAACTTATACACAAGATATTAGTTAATTCACTGCTTCCGAAAATAAAATTCAAAGTTTTCCACTAACTAGTTCGTTCGTATTCCCCATCTGGGAAATCCAAGAAGAAATATTCTCAGATAGCAAATAATTTCTAATGACAGCTTTTTTCACACATGAGTAGAAACAAAGGAATATCGACCTTCATTTTTCAAAATACTTAATCAACAATAATGGAAGGGCTTCCAGCAAATATTTTTTTTCTTCCACCAAAATATTTCATAACTACTCGAGATATGAAAAAATCCTGCAAAATATTTCAATTGCTTTATGTTTCTATTACTAAGAAAACATAATTAATTTAGTACTTTAATAATATTAATTGTAATGGCAGTTACTTTTCGTTGTACGATTCATTATTGTTAAAATCATTTTTTGATATTCACTTAACTAAACCTTGTACTAAGCACACGTTAATTTATTAATTTATAATTTAGAGAGTTTTGTATGTTTACTATTTCGAATTTTTTTTACTATAGTTTTTTGAATAACTTTCATTATCAGGTGTAGTCAATATATCAACTAAAGCATTAATTATTCCTAATTACGAAAGAAACTAATCTCCTAAAAATTATAGTAGTGACAGCTAAATTTTTGTGTTGCACAAAGTTTAGGTTTTTTTCAGATCAGATCTTTGATTAATTACGGGAAAATAGAAGACTGTAAAAAATTAGATACATAAATTTAAACGACACCGGACTGAAATTAAATTTATTATGTATTATATATATATCGTATATAATCTATAGATATATATATATATATATATATAATATATATATATATCTATATATACATATATATGCGAGAAAAGCAATGCCCACCCCATTTTGGTACAATTTCACAGGCAACCAAGCCATTTTTCTAAATCCACCCTTCTCCCTTACTACGACGTTCACAAAGAATTTGGCATCAGAAGTATAAATGTCCCCCCAATAAAACCATTCAGCTAAACTCAATTTATTTTCTGAATTTTATCGGCGGGCGAAATCTCAATATTTCTTTCATTATTGAGATAACCTTGTTGGGAAGAAAAGTGGAGGAGGGAATCCCCGAACCCTTCTGGTAAAAGGTTTTTGTGTTTATTAAATAATAATTGTTTACACTGTCATAAATTATGTAGTGTTTTAGTTTTGCATAGATGTTAAGGCGATTTGTAATTTTATACGAATTTGATTTATGATATGTTGAATATATATATTGAACATAAATTATTTCCTTCCACAGCAGATAGATGTTTGATATTTTGTTAATGTTCTAAAGAATAAAAACTTTTTTTAAACGTACTTAGTTACTTATCGGTATGCCTAAGCTTGAGAAAAAAGACCTGAATTTTAACCGAACATCTATATAAATAAAAATGTAAGTGTTCGTTTGTACAAAATCGCTTATCTCTAAAAATTCTTCACCGATTTCTTTGAAATTTTGGCACAACGTTGCATTCGATTACAAGAATGTTTTAGTGTACCTTTTTTTTCACACACCTGCGATACGATTGTCCAAAATCATAAATAATCATCAATCTTCTAAAGTTCTTTTTGACAAAACGTTGCATTCGAATTCGCACAAATTATTTGAAAAAAGGCGCAGGTACCTACTTACCTTACAATATTGATAAATATTTGGATATAACATTTTTCAAATTCAAATTTTTTGATAACATTCGGCTGTCTTTACTTAAATAAAACATTTGAACCTATGAGAAAGTGCAGCCAATCGTATCGCGATATCTATACCTGTAAAACTCAATGTCTGTTTGTCTGTCTTTCTGTCTGTCTGTCTGTCTGTTCTCTATACAAATCTACACCGTTTGTCCGATTGGACTCAAATTTTGCATACTTATGCTTTAGGACTTTTCCCCCCCACCACTTTTACTCCTTCCCTCCCCTGATATATTTACAATGCAAATCTGTACCATTCGACTGATTGGACTCAAAATTTGGAAACTTATTCTTCAGGACACAGCAGGAAACATAGGTGATATTTCCTCCCACAACTTTTGCACCTTCTCCCACCCTGATATATTAATAATGCAAATCTGTACCATTCAACTGGTCGGACTCAAAATTTGGACACTTTTTCTTTAGGACCCAAAGGGTAACATAGGTGACATTTCCCCTCTCCAATTTAACCCTTTCCTCTCCCCTGATATATTTATAATATAATGCAAATCTGTACCGTTCGACCGATTGGACTCAAAATTTGGAAACTTTTTCATTGGAACCTGGCAGGTAACGAAGGCGACTTTTCCCTCTCCCCTGTTATATTTTCTGTACAAATCTACACCGTATGACCGATCTGACCCAGATCTTGAATACTTATTCATCAAGACCCGGCGGGTAATAAAGACAACTTTTCTTACCTCCCTTCTTAACCCACCCCCACACCTGATATATTTTTTGTACAAATCTACAACGTTTGCCGATCTGATCCAAATTTTGCATTCTTATTATTTAGGTCACGGCGGAATACAAAGACCAAAATTCTTTCCTGGACATTCCATCCATCCCAGTCTAGATTAAATGGATCTTTTTTTTATTAGAGACTTTGCGAAACAATAAAACCATTGTGTCCCCCCAAAAACTTATTTCAACTAAATCCTGAACCTGAGCAATGCCGGGTACGAACAGCTATCAATATATACAAATATAAATATTCGTTTGTTCAAAATCTTAAATCTCCGAAAGTTCTTCACCGATTGACTTTGACACAATGCTGCATTCGAATACGCGCATGTTTTTATATACCTACTATTATACAGATGTCACCTCTGTGACAGGTAAAAACATGCTTTTTTTGAAAAGCAGCAAATTTGAATAACCATAAGCATTGTAAAATTAAACATATTAGAAAGGTATGCTTTCTATTTTCTTTATTTTCCATTTAACGAGAATGAGCCACAGCAACGCGTGGCCGGGTACAGCTAGTTTATAATAAAAGGGCTTACTGGATAAAGTTTTTCTTTAATATTGCAAATAGAAATCCTTTCAATAGATAAAAAATAGGTTTGATATATAAAGTGAAATAAACTAATATCTCCGAAAAGTGAATTATTTTAACAAAAAAGTATTAAGTAATATTTTAACATATAATAATTTTAACAAAAAAGTAATAAGCAACAAACATAAACATATATTGTCGTGAAAAGAAAATGAAATTTCTGACAGAATGTCTCCATATGGCATCTTTGTATATCGGTATATTTTTTTTACTAATTAATCAAATTAAATACTTTATTTATTTAATTTGATTTATTTACTCACTCTAATATATCACATTTGTCTAGTCATAAGATTTTGCAACGATCTTCTTCTTCTTCTTCTACCCCTTATCCTGTTGGGTCCCTTCAACGCATAGGAGGTTCTAATTTCTCCTATCTTGGGCTTCGCTCTCCATTACATCCTATTGTAATGTTATTTTATTTATACTTCAAGTTCTAAAAATATAATTTATAAATTTTTCTAAATTAAAACGATTGATATTCTCTTTCAAATTGTTTATTTCACCTTAAAGCTTCATTTTGTACATCACCAAATATTTTTCTCGGCGTTGTGAAAGAGACATGTAAAAGGATTTCGCCACTTGATGCAATTAAGATAATGCAATCAGCCAAAACTCACCCCTGTTATTTTTCCTAAGGGATGGGTACTTTATTAATGAAGTAAATAACATGCACTCACAAATAGTAAATTGTATAAAGAAATGTATCACTTGACTTTAATTTGGTTCTTCTTTCTACATAAATGCATTTTTATGATTCCATAAATTTAATCCCTTATGTTTCCCTATTAACATATTTTATATTTTTTCTTAGTAATTCAAAAAATGGATCACCAAAATATAGACCAATTTAACGTTTTGAACAATTTGATACTTAGTTTTCACGAAATATGTGAAATAATATGTGATAAGTATAAACATTGTTTATAACTCATTGTTGTCTGCTTCTCTAAACATACATTTACAATTCTCACATTACAGTCCAAAACACTTATTTCCCAACTCAATATTTCCTTTCGTATATGAGTTTAAAATATAGAAAGTACTTAATTCAACCAACTGCCTAAATCGTGTACTGGAAAATTAATCTCAAATGAAGTTCTCCAGACTTGACAGGTTATTTACAAGCCAGTACACACTGTGTGCATTTACTTGAATGAAATGCAATTTAAAGCACGGAAAGGTTTTGTCCTCCCCTTTATTGAATCCTCCCTAAAATGGCTGTTTGTATAAACAGGCTTAAGAAGTAGGTACTTTCTTAAACGGATCATCGTATGAATTCCTATGTTATATTAATCCAATCACATTTGTAAATTTTGCTGATTCATTATCTTATTAATTATTTCGTGACATAAATAAATTATTCCTTTTACGAGCGACCGAGCTTGAAAGTTTAATTGCATAATTTAAATACCGTAAACAGTTTAGTTTTCAGCATTATCAATATTTTTACTTTAAATCACCCACGCCAGCAGAATATTTATAGAATATTTTTTTAAAGATACAGAACTTTAAAATAAAAATCGTAGTATTGGCAACAGTATTGGCATATTTAGTGTTTAAATATGATAACGATACCACTATTTTCGAAATAAATTTGTACAATAGATGTCAGCTGATTTGTGCTCAGTTTGTGCTCTGTCAAATCGCCTGTCGCTGGAATAAAAAGAGGCGTATACGAAACTGTGTCATTACAATTATTAGTTCCGTTCCGGTACCAGTTTGGTTTGTACCAATATGCTCCGGGCTATTCTGTTTAAGCATTTGATAAGGGTAATAATCATCCCGCGGGGTTGCAAAGTGCACGCGCCCTGCACCCGCAGAACTTATCTGTACTGGCGTCCGTGACAAAACGCTACGCTTTTTATTGATATCTAGGTTCACTTCCATAATCTATATAAGGGCATATCAGATGTTTCAGCCCTGTTAATCTAATTTTGGTTGTATTATATCTCACAAATGTTTGTTACCTCCCAGCTGTCTATAAAACAATTTGTTCCACTTGGTGTAGCAGGGCGTATGGGTGTTAACAACGCCTAGGCATGAATCGTATTTGTTTCCCAAAAAGGACTTAAACCCTTTACCTTTTTACAAACTGCACAAAAATTATAACACGTTTATTAAATGATCCTCACAAGCGTTCTGGAAAAGCATATTTTTATTCAAAACTACAATATAAAATGAGAAACCATACTTAAATGTAAATATTGTTAGAACGATTCATTAATTGATTTTAAACGTCATCATAACCACCTATTTATAAACGTATGTCAAGGGTTTTCTTCATCATATTTCAACATTTCATTTTTAGTTTATACTTAATTATTTTATATTAAATTAATTCAATGTTTTTTAAGTAATTAGAATAGTCTAGGGCATAAAATTGTACTTTATGAACTCTCACTGTTCATAAATCAATTACGTTCATCAATCACAGCAGAACTATGTAACTCCATCAAAATTTGTGTTTCGTTAAACCCTTAAAAGACACCCAATTAGTTTACTGGTAGTGGCGTAACACTACTTTAATAAGGTTTTTTTCTATTTTTCCTATGGAATTGATAATTCATATCTAAGGCTAGTAAGCAACAGATTTGCCCCCCGATTGCACCCTCGAGATGAGTGGAAATATTCGTTAAAAGCCCGACCACCCTTCGACAGATGGCGGCCATATTGACAGAGTCGGGAGGGTGGAGATATTGCTGGGGTTCGTTTTAATACCCTCCCTTTAAGTATACGAAGGCGTTTATCGCCGTCAAAAAACGACTGCGAGTCAAAATTATAAGCAATATTATAACTTTGGAGTTACTTACGTTGGTTGACAGGAACAGGGTGATATTAAAACGCTTTCAAGTGATGCGGGTATATTCAATATTGATAGAAAACAACCTTCATTTTATGAATATCTGTTGGCAAGAAAAGGCACTGATGGCTTCCCTGCTACTTAAGTCCTGGAACGGAAAAATTTTGCAGGTATATTATAAAAAAAATATTCAATATACATACATATGTATACACACACACACACACACATATATATATATATATATATATTAAATGCTGTATGCAGTTAGGTTACTTATATAAAGGTGATAAATTCAGTGGGAAAAGGTTTAAATATATGTTTTAACTAAAACTAAGTATTGTGGAATTATATATCATGCTATGGATAAGGAAAGTGAGATTATTATTCTAAATTTTTTCATTCAGAACGGTTTACGGGTAAGAGTAGCAATTTTCAGCGACGGGTAATGCATTTATTCATGCGATCATAGACTCTCCGCGTTTCGTTTTATATCCTATCGGTAATAGGGTATTATCCGCATTACATGAGACCAAAGTCTTCCACCGAAGAAAATTGAACTACTTAGCTTGTGTCTCATTTGGTCACGTGGTTGTGCATTATATACAAAGCTTGTTAAAAAATTGCATCTCAATAACATATCATATTATAATATCGTATAATAATATTATATCGTGATATTATTCAACTGCGATTCACAATTTGATATATTCGAAGATTTTATTAAGTTTCGAAGAATCAAAATAACTTAGGTAACATTATCGTTTCATTTTATTTCTTATATTTAGATAAAATAAACAAATTTATTAAAATTATTTTTATTATTTATTTTTATAATTTCTTAATGTATTTATATACATTTTTATACATTCATTATTTATCGACCATCTGTAAGCCGCCTACTTACCACAGTTATGATACAATTTATTTGAACCTTTATGAAGCTCAACAAGGACAATAACAATATTAAACCGATGATTTTTTGAGAGAAATATTTTTTAATTTCTTCTTTCATGGGATGTTTGTTTCAACTAATCAACACTTTATTTCTGTATCATAAATAAGGCTTAATTTTTTTTATATAATATAAACCCACTTGCATAATTAATATTTTCATTTTCGTATTATGGTTTTTCGGCAATATATTGTTGGGGAAATGTTAATTACGACATGAAAAGATGCAAATACCAATCGTATATTTTCTTCCCTTGATTTGTTGTCCATGGGCCACAAGAAGCGCCGTTCTGCTTTGCCAGGAGGGATGGCTCGTTAACTACTTTTCGATTGACGTCACCTGCAGATTTTACTTTGAAGCATCTTGTTTTTTATGCTGCGCACCCCTAAATAAGGATTATGTACTAAATCTATATGATGTTAGCTCGGCAGTTGTGTTGCCCCGCGCGGAGGCTGGGGGCGGTTGTACACAGTATACGAGACGGTGTACTGTATCATAAAAGAGACGAGCTGCACTTCGCAGGCTTCCGCTAAATTGGTTTTTGAAATCACCGATGAAATTATAAATCGATTTTGCTTTGTGCTAATATTAATTGGATTTCTAGGGTTCTTTAGGAAATGCATTCGACGAATATACATTATAGACTTGGAAATGTATAGATATTTGTAAAATAATATATCACTTTCATCCTTAGTCTAAACAGATTTCAATAGCAATCTTTAATCATCTTCTTTAATTATCTGAAAATCAAGATATCTTAATGCCTTTAATGGTGCACATTGGCGTCCTGATATTTACACAGCTTATTCAGTATGGAATTTCTAAACCTAGATAGAACGTGACGATTTTCAGCTCGCAGCGTATTTTCATCCTCGGCTAGAATGGTTTAATATTTCTATTATACTGTCAAAAATAAATCTTAATAAAAGCTCTACACCCTGCCGTCCTGAATTCATAATGTAATCACAAACAAATTATTATACCTACTTATTAAACCTTGTATATACTTCACATCTCCTTTTCCTAAATTATGTTTTATCTTATATACTTCACAACTCTTCTTTCTTAATTACTGTTATAACTTTAAATAACTATGTATACTATAATGTCAATTCTGTAATTTTTTGCTGTTCTACTCTTTGGATTTCTTATATATATTATTATGTAAAAGGTACTTCTGTACCGTATATTGAAATAAATAAAATAAAATAAAAATTGTCACCTTTTTTCTCATCAAAAAAAAGGAATCGAATCACTGACAGATTTTGCTATTTTTCCATGATTGCAAACGAACAAAAATTTGCCCTCTTTCAACTGCTATTAAAACAAAACAACTCGATTTTTTTATTTTTTTTATTATTTATTAGAGACATTAAAAGGATAATAGCACAGTATTCCCAGAACAGTAGTTTATCTCCGGCCTGTCGGCGAGTTATTAGCCTACTCTTGCGTTGACGCAAGGGTTGTCACTTTATTTTTACTCCTTTTATTTTAACTCGTAGCGTCAGAGATTCCGACGCATAAGGTAGACACTAAACCCGAATAAAATTCAATTTCTTTTAATTGTTCAAAAATTGATGTGCCGATTTTAATTTTTATGTGGTCCTTTTCGAACTCTTTGCGAAAGACCTGCTCCATCCTCTCTATATTGGCAACAAAGTCATGAGTAAATTTCGATCTGTCGCATAATTTCTGTAATTAGTATATCTAGTTTCTGCACTTAAATTGCAAGAACGTTGATCAACGTAGACTTTTAAAAACTCACAGTCATTGTGACAATCAACACACCTTTTTAGTAAAGTACCACAAACATAAAAAAAGGCATTATTTTCAGGAAGCGCATTTGTTTTCTAAAGCGGCGGCTGCGAGCGCGAATGGCACCGAAGGCACGGCCCTTACTGCCGCCGCCTTGTGCCCCCATATTCTATGTCAATGTGTGCGTCACAGTGCGTGCGTACACTGCGCCGAGCACGCACGCACACATTCTAATGGGTAGCGGCCAGTTTGTATGAAGACGTATTACTGTTCTTAGTATACTGTGATAATAGGTACACGATACTCCAAACATTAAAAATGAAGACTATTCCCGTTATCCCAATAACAAGTGTCTTCGGCACGCTCTAGTAACAGGTGTTTTTGCATTTAAGTATATTTTACATGTACATTTATGTGTATTGTATATTTAGTGTTTGAATGTAGTGCGATTAGTATTTAATAAATAATTGATTTAATGAATCAATAGGTTCAGGTCATCGTTTAGAAAATAGATATTGTGTATGAGTGAGTTTTTGAACGACGATAAGGTTTCTGCAAGAATATCAGCATCAATGTAAGGGTGGGCACAATGCATATTATTATATGTGCGACGCAACCTTGTGATAGGAGAAAAGTAACCAGCATATACGGGGTTTAACATGCAAATTTATGTCAGATATAGAAAGAGAATCAATAGTTCCGCTGAGAATCTTGTGTACCACAACGAGATCAGATATTTTCTGTCGGAACTCAACTTTGTGCATCTTGAAGAAAGCAAGTCGACCTTCGTAGCTGTGAAGGTTATTGTGTTGACCAGTTTTGTATTATAAAATACGTAGAAACTTTTTCTGCACTCTCTCGATTCTCATAACATGTGTTGTGTAATAAGGTGACCAAATAACTGACGAATATTCCAATATAATTCGTACTAGTGATGTAAAGAGAATTTTTAGACTTTGAGGATTTTTAAAGTCGTGAGTAATTCTGTTGATAAATCTCAACATAGTACCTATATGCTTTGTTTGTGATATTATCAAAGTGGTTCGTAAAAGTGAGCTTAGAATCTAGCATGACGCCCAGATCCCTTATTGAATATTTATTTTGACAGTTATTAATGAAGCAAAAAATTATATTGTTTGTAGATTTTACATTATGATTTAAATTGCGTAAATAATAAATAGATTGATTCATTTTTTAATGCTAACCTACTACGATAACAAAAGGATTTTTTTGATTTATTGAATTTAAAAAAATTCTTATTATATTGCGTTCATGGTATTTGACCGTCCTGTGAAAAGTGAGCAATCATCTCAAGAGAGGGCGCTCAGTTGAGAAATCACAGATCTTTCCAAATGGAGGAATGATGGAACATGATGAGGGTTTTTCACGCCAGTTATGTTAAGGCAGTGCGGCCGGCCAGGATGCAAAAAACCCTTGCAATTCTTGTACAAAAAATATCAGGATTATATCATAATCAAATCAAATTCACAGACATGGTTTCAATACACAAAAAAACGTTAATGATTTAAAAAATATATATTAACCAAACAAATATGATATATAATAAAGAAAATAATTCAAATCAAAACATATAATTGAAAACATTACACAAAAATAAAATATTATAAAAACTAACCCATGAAAACGAAGTTTTTATTATACTCCCTTTCTCATTTACTAGTGGAAACTGGTTTGGCGCTTAACCTACGCGTTTAGCTTCGGTCGTGCGACGCTACGTAAGGGAGTGTTAAAAAATTTACAAAAATCCAAAATTATACTATAATCAGGTTTAGTGTCTACCAGATGCGTCGGAATCTCCATACAACTTACCGAGTTGTATGAAAAAACCATTAAAAATTTGAAAAATCCTAAATTATACTATAATTATTATTTTTTTAACGAAAATTTGATAGATCTTCTTGATCGTCGCCACGAGTCTGCTTGCAAAGTTTCAGCTCGATTGGATCACAGGAACAGGGTTAAAAATCGATCCAAAGTTTTTTCGTCAAGCAAGCAGACGCCACGAGTTATATAAAGGGAGTAAAAAACTAACCCATAAAAACCAAGTTTTTATTATATTCCCTTTCTTTGTAAAACTTAACAACAATTAAAGACGAATTAAAACATATAACATAACACTAAATTAACAATAATTTAATATATTTCTAAAATGTCAGGTGTTTTGAGTTTTGATAAGACACTTCATGCTTTTAAGATTAAATTATAAAAACATTTGTCAGTCAATTTAGATTTTCGACATTCGTAGTGAAGTACCTATTATGTACACCGATGGAGTAATTCAAATTTAGAAAATATTCCAAAAATCAATCCAAAGTTTTTTTTTACGGCAAGCCGGCAAGCAAGCAAGCAGACGCCACGAGTTAATATAAAGGGAGTATAAAAGGGATTATTATGAAATTTTCTTGGAAAATTAGTTGATTTGAAAATTGAATTTATAGAATAAATAGCTTTTCGTATCCGGCATTGTACGGGTTAAGATTTAAGTTAAAAATAAGATTGTAGAGGTAGACATTCCATTGTTTTAAAAAGCCTCAATAAGTATGAAAAGTTTGGATCAGATCGGTCGAACGAACAAATGTGCAAGGAAAATATATGAGAGGGTGGGGAGCGGTATAAGAATAGGGTAGAAATGTTACTCAGCGGGTCCCAAAGAATCAGTATGCAAAATTTGGGTCTGTTCGGTCAAACGGTGTAGATTTATATACAAAATATATCGAAGGGAGAAGGTGGGGTGAAGAAGGATGGGGAAAATTTTATTTTTGTTACCCATCGGGTCCTTAAGAATAAAAATACAAAATTTGGGTCAGATCGGTCTAACTAATCGGTGAAGATTTGTAAGAGGGTGTGGTAAAGAGGAAGGGAAGAAATTTTGCCTTTGTTACCTGCCGGGTCCTAAAAAATAAGTATGGCAAATTTAGGTCGGATTGGTCAAACGGTTTGGATTTGCATGGAAAATATATCATGGGAGGGGAAGGGGTGAAGGGGGAGGAAGAAATGTCGCTTTTATTACTCATGGCATCCCAAATAATAAATATGCGAAATTTGGGTCAGGTAGGTCAAACTGTGTAGATTTGTACAGAAAATGTATCAGGTGGGTGGTGGTGGGGTAAAGGGGAAGGAGGTAAACGTTATCTATGTAACCCACCGGGTCCGGGGCTAAGTTTGCAAAATTTTTATCGGTCGAACGACACACATTTAAATGGAAAATATATCAGGTGGTAGGAAGGGGTGAAGAGGGAGGAGGGAAATGTCACCTTTGTTATCCTCCGGGTCTTAAAGATTAAGTATGCAAAATTTGGGTCAGATTGGACAAACGGTGTAGATTTGTAAAGACAGACATTAAGTTTTATAGGTAAAGATTAGTTAAATAAATATGTTTTTAGATAAATTAACTATATAATAACAAATTATTTAATTGAAAGTAAACGAGTGAAAATTTTTATGTAATATTATTATATATGATTATAATTTAAATATCATCACAACATTATGTTATTTTAAATCTTCAATCATCGAAATTTGTTCTTCTTACTTTGGAAGTATCCACTCAGATACTGATATAAATGATGAAGAATTTTGACCTGACAGCTCTCCCTATTTTCGTCTTCCAGAAGGCATCTCTCTAACAAACAGTAGCGGATTAAGGAATTTAGTTTTCTTATTTAGATATAAAAATTATTTCAATACGGTAGAAGCCCATATTTAAGATATTTCATTAAAACAAAAAAAAAAAAACTATAAATCATGATTGCTGCTCAAACAATTGCTCGCCCACAGATACTCACCCACAATCGATCGTCAGGAAAGTTGCTTGCCACACAATTATTCGCCATCAATTACCCGCCATCAAATACCATAACCTTACCTTATGTAACGTAACGTAAGCTAATCTTTATAAATACATTTAGTTAACGACAATAGTTTGTACCAGTCCAGCTCTGGACCGCCATTGGAGATCACCGGCAGCTTGCCCTGTCCCTCGACCCGTGCTCATTTATCATGTTTTTACGTCCCAAGTCCCGCGATGTTAACATGCTTTGTCGTGGTGTAAGCAAAAGAAAAACGTTTGACAAATCTTCACCGTATCGGGAGACAGATTTCCCGGAAAAAATCCTAGCGGAGAGCGAGTGATTGTTCACTCGGAGGACATTTTAATATATTGGTATCATTTTTTTTAATAAGATGCTAATTTCTTCAGCGATTTTTATGTTTTTGACTAATGTGACCAAGATTAATGATTATCCATGCCATTCGTAGATTTTCATTAGCGAATCCCCGAGTTAACAGCATTCGAAAGGCATAGGAAAAACAGCCACTCTGGAAATGAAGAAAATATAATGGGGCATGTTTGGAAATGATTATCTGACAAATATTTATAACTGCTTTGGAAAACACGTTGTGTTATTTTTAGGAGCATTTCATCAAACGCATACCTGTATATTTTAAAATACTTATTTTGGCCATAAAATCAGTTATAAATATATATCGTAATTTCGTATATTATGTAATGGCGGGTCTATTTGTTAGTTCTTTGACATCATTGTGTCCTTGGAGAAAACGAAAATTTGCATTATTTTCGAATACAAAATTAAGCGATCAAACCAAACGAAAGTTTTTGGTTTAATCACTTAATTCATCGAAATTTCGACCTTAAAAACGAGCCCCGTGGGTGACTGGAGACTATAGTCGATATTGATGAATTAAAAGCTATGGTGGAAGCGTATTCTTCTCAAACCACATCATAATTAGCAACAGCCTTCAACTTAAGTGACAAAACGATATTGACTTTACGAATTCACTGTAGGACAACAGCAAACCGCAACAAGGCTTGTCTCAATTTATTAAGTCACTACAATGGTATATTATCAAGAATTGAATTCAATAATGCACAAGCCCGCTAACAAACAACCCTTAATCAATTGGTCTAATCCGCTACTTCTCAACGACAACGGTCGACCACATACTGCATAACGGACCATTTTAAAATCACAAAAACTTTACCTGGATTTTCTCTACCATCCACTTTATTTTTCAGACCTTGCACATGTTAATTTTTATTTTTTGTTGAAGTAGGATGATTTTACAAGAGAAAAATTTCAACTCCAAAAACCTCTTTTAAAGAATTCATCGATTCCCATTCCCAGGATTTCTATAGCAAAGTTATTCATGAACTTCCATTAAATTTGTAAAAGTACATAGACAACAATGGCTAATACTTTGATCAATTGAATTTATACTTATCATAAAAAATACATATTTGAATTTTTCTATGTATAATGGTGATTTCATAGGTAAGGATTTAATACGAGTGAAACATTAATTGTCGAATTACTAACTAGTCCTAAAATTCACTGAGGAATTAGAATAAAAACTGGAAGTGGAATGCTTCCGAGATATTAATTATTTTGGAAAATAACACCATACAAACATGTCAAGATCTGGCTTCTCACGAAGTTCAACAAGGACGGTATGATAAATGTTCGAAATTATTGTTTTTATATTTTTTATTTTTATATTTTATATATAAATTTAAATTTAAAATTAAAAAACCAACACATGATTTTATTAGTTTCATATTTTAATAAACAAAAACAGGACCATCGCCATCGTTTCGGCAGATCATGCCTTAATCAACTGTTTCACATAAAAAAAATAGTAAGTTTATAAACAAAAATTCTTAAGTAAAATTACGGCAATTATCATGAATAATAATAAAATAAATACAGGCAATATTTTTACAAATATAACAACTTATTTCTAAAACTATTGCCGGTATTTATTAATCATGTTATTTCTCATTATTTAACCAAATAATTTTTTTATATTCACTCACTAAAATGTCCATCATTTGTCTGTTGATAATGATATAGTATATATGATAATACCGAAACGATCATCCTGTTTTTTGGACAATAAAATATTGAACTCTTAAAAAAGTTTGTTTATTTTTTATTTTCAAATAATATATATAAAAAATGGCGTCAATGTACAATAAAGAATTTGAAAAAAGTATATTTGTATTAAAATATGATATAAATAATGTTTTAGAAAATATAAATATATTGTATTTAATTCAAATAAAAATATATAAAATTCGTATATAAATAAAGTAATGGGATTGCTCTGGTATATATCTGGTATCCATCCCGGTATCGTAACAATAATAATAAAATATTCGGTAAAAGTGAGGACATTTCCGAATGATACGAATTTTTTATGGCAGTTTTGTGACCCATTTTAGTGGGGTACCAGTTGAATTACATATTTTAGATAATCATATAAAATAATAGATAAGATCAAATAAAATTCTCAAATTTTTTGTACATTAATGGTCGCTATCTGAGTACAAATACAAAATATGGTACCTATCTATATTCCTCGAGAAGAAAACTTACGTATCGACGTAATATTTTTTGGAATGAGAGATTTTTTATATTTATGTTTATTTTTAATTCATCTAATTTGTTTTAAAAGTCGTAAAAATTGCACGCCTACAAAAATGTACGTATCGTAGTCTATTTATATAGTAATAAACTAAGATATATTGAACTTCCTTATAATATTAGTAAAAATATTCTTATTTAAACTTTTATTTGAACAAAAAAATAAATAATAATAATAATAAAATAAAGTATACATACACAATATGTACTAATCAATTACTTCTGAAGTTTCGAGAGAAGCAGTCCCTATCATCATCAAGTTGAGTAAATACCATGGGACTGCTCTTTTCGATACCTACTTTAGTAGTAAATGCGTGTGTAGTACAAAGTTTAAATAAAAATCATATTTTAGAGTAAAAGTACCTATCCAGCAATAAAAGTAAAAGTAGAATCCAACGAGTACATTTTCTGTTAAAATTTGCTTCAATAATAAATTCCATGGACATAATTTCTCACTTATACTTATTCAGTTCAACCATATCTTTATATGTACTCGTATATATCAAGTGTAAGTAGACAGGACGATTTTATTTATGTAGGTACGCATAATATCTCTACGAGGACACATCAGAATAATATCAATATTTTCAGTATCGTAGTGGAAATATTATTATAAATACATCTACTTTTTGAATACAAAAATATATACATGTGAATGAAACTAACTGATATCTACCAAATCTATACCTATAAAACTGAATGTTTGTCTGTCTGTTCTCTATACAAATCCACCGTTTGTCCGATTCGATTCAAATTTTGCATACTTATGCTTTGGGACCCGGCGGGTAACAAAGACAACATTTCCCCCTCATTCTCATACCCCTTCCCCTGACATATTTTCGATGCAAATCTGTACCATATGACCGATCAGACTAAAAATTTGGAAACTTATTCTTTAGAACTCGGCGAGTAACATAGGCGATATTTCACCCCTATTCTCATACCCCTTCCCCTCCCCCTGACATATTTTTGATGCAAATCTGTACCGTTTGACCGATCGGACTCAAAATTTGGAAACTCATTCTATAGGACTCGGCGAGTAACATAGGTGTTATTTCCCCCCTATTCTCATACCCCTTCCCCTCCCCCTGACATATTTTCTATGCAAATCTGTACCGTTTGACCGATCGGACTCAAAATTTGTAAACTTATTCTATAGGACTTGGCGAGTAACACAGACAATATTTTCCCCCTATTCTCATACCCCTTCCCCTCTCCCTGACATATTTTCGATGCAAATCTATACCGTTCGAATCAAACCTTCGTTTCCTCCACAAATTTATTTTCAACTTAATCCTTAACCCGTGCAACGCCGGGTATGAACAGCTAGTTTTTAAATAAAATTCCTACTTATTTTATACAATATGCATCATAATAGGATTCAAGTTATGTTAATGCAAAACAGTAATAACAAACCCACTGAATATTATAATGTAAAAGTTCAATCGTTATTCGGTTTGAAACATTCTAAAGCTTGAGAATAGCGCTTCAGTATTTAAGTATATCGAAATGCTCAGGTGCATTTTGCAATACAAGTGGAATAAGTAAGCCCGGCTCTGCTTCGACTATTTGTCGTTCCCAGCATTCAGATAAGCTAGAACGTACAACTCCCGTGCTGCACTGATATTTGATAATGATCTCGTATACGAATGCTTTGTGTTTGATGTCTCGTAGAATGCAGTGAGACTAACTAACTAAAATATCACGCTAGAGTGGCCGGAGATACACGGAATTCTTGCCTTCTCAACAACCTACCTACTAACTTTTCGGTATTCGACTTTTTGACAATTTTACAAGTCATACGGAGCCATCTTTTATTATGGATCGATTTTTTTAAATATAATTCTACGGCAAGCTCTAATTAGAGTGATGTATGAGACTTAATGGGTCTTTTATCTAATTATAAAAAACTAATCTTTTCAACATTCATGAGTGGAATATTCTAAAAATTTCATAATAAATTTGCAATTGATAATGGTCGGACAATTTTTGGTGACAGCAATGAAAGAGTCACATAAGATAAACATGTTATGTTTTGAATATTTAGCACAAAAAAAACGGGCTACAGTAATATCCACCCCAAGTATTTCCTATCCGTGACGTCAATCTCATCTGTCGACACTGTCCACTGTCTTGACGATTAACTGGCCCCCTTTGAATTATCAGGTGCTAAACAGGGGATCCTGGTCCAGAAATTCAACTTTCATCATATATTGTCAAGCTCAGAAACAACACAGTCACCTCTAACCTCACAATTACTTGAAAATACGATGTCGACTAACACAGTAAAGCACAACACAATAATATATCATTACTGCAGATAAAAAATCACAGCCATGTGAGTCCGATAAAGTCAAAAATTTGCAACAAAAGCATTTTACTTTTAAATTAAAATAAAACAAAAATCACTTTGTTTTCACCACTTTATAAGATTTTACAATCTATATGTTTCGAGAAAAAACAATTCTGATGAAGAGAACATTGTTCTCGAATCATGTAGATTATAATATAATCTAATAAAGTGGTGAAAACAAAGTGATTTTTTTTTTTGATTTTCTTCCTGACGAAGAAGCCATTGGCTTCGAAACATGCTGAATTTATTTCAATAAAAAAGTGGTGTTAACAAAGTTATTTTATATTAATTATAAAGTGATTTGTGTTTTATTTAATAATAATGTCACCAAAAAGTTCAAGCCTTCTTTTAGAAGAAAAAATTTTCTTCGAACAATTATTCATTTTACTTTTATTTTCATTTTTAAACAGACGAAAAAAGTTAAGTAAGAAAACTATGAAATAAGTAGAATAAATAGACTTAAAATAGGCTAAAAAGATGTGTAAAGAAAAGAAGAAGGTATCCAATTGATCCTAAAAGTTTAAACAGTTATTGGTTCTATTTCTGTAGATTGATTATTACGGGAAATTTATTTTACTCTCCTTTCTTCAATAAATATGCTCACTTTTTCACATTGAAAAAAAAAACTTCAAACTTGTCAAACGAAAAAAAGTTCTCTCGGCTTTCCGGCAAACGCGGAATTCCAACCATAGGAAAAAACGCAGCTTGCGTCATAGATGCACGAAGTTAAGTGCTAAGTTGAGCGCCCAGTCAGTTCTAGGATTTATCTAATTTTCTCAAAACGGTAAGAGATTCGTGTCGTACCCACTGGTCTTTTATAACTCTGGTAGATTGTGATACAATATAAAAATATATTTTTATTGACGTATCTCCATGAAATAATTTGGTATAAAATGATCCTCTTTTGCATAATCATGATAATACTTAACACTACTGTTTTTGATTAACGTGTTGCTAATGGCGCAGATTTTAAACGTAAAATCAGAGATAATAACTGAAACCGACAAAATTGTATCGTCAGATTGAATTTTATTCTTCCCTAATGACGAAACAGACGTTCGTAAAGCGGCGTTAAATAATCCACTTAATTTTAATTTTTGAAATATCTAACCACAAGTATATTGCTTGAAATATAATATATGTATCAGTAATATATTTACTATAATAATGAAACAGATACCGACAAACTGAAATACCATAACTGTAGGATAAATCTCAAAATAAGTAGTATACTCGAAGATGTACAAACTATACAAAAATTATAATTTACTTTTTTCATTTTGAATTAAATCCAATGAAATATCTTCGTGAATAAAAGTATTTTAAAATATTAAATTATTATTTCATAAGTTTTGCTAGTGAAGAAAAATGTGAAGTAGCCTAAAATATCTTTATAAAACAACATTGATTGAAATTTGAACCGTAAATTAAAAAAAAATTAAGCCATTAACTTCCGTACCTGGATCACACAAAATTCATAATATTTAGTTTTCCGACATACGATGATAGGAGATAGCGTGTGATAGATAATCCGTGAGCTCAGGAATGTTCAGCCGCAGTTCCCGGATCACGATTGCTTTCTTAGAAAATAAGATAAAACTGTAGAATATTTTCAAAAAAAACATATAAGCCTCTTAGGAGGTAAAGGATAAAAGATAAATAATCCGGAAATATTGACGGCGAATTTCTCTCCAAATTAATTAAAAAGCTTCATCTTCTACCTTTTTGGTATAAGAAGGCAAGGCTCGAGAGAACTAAGACAAAGCAACGCTGTGTTTACCTGAAAGAATTTAAATTCGAAAACGGTACATATCTGCCTTTTCACAATAGAATATTTGTGTTTCAAGATACTTCGAAATCATTTCAAGCTTTTGAGTAATTTTGATATTTTAAAAGCATTTAATTTTTATAAGTTTGATGCATTATTATGCGTAATTTTTTAATTTTAAATTTAATGACATTTGTCATGATTATTCTTTAATAGGGTTGAGAAATTAAAATGAGCATCGAATACTATGCATAATGTGGCGTAAATGTGCTTTAAAAAGAACTTAGAAAGAGAGGAATAGTGCTGGGTCATTTAGCGATCTAAAATATTTTATTTGGTGAAGGTATGAATGACGAAAGGGCGTGTCAAAGCTGGTTTTTCGCTTCAAAATCGGTGATGTCAGCTTAGACAATAAGTCACGACAGGATCGATTTATAAATGTCGATGACCGTTTCGGTAGCTGTGGAATAGAATGAAAGTTGTACTAGGATACTGGGCACTCTTAATCCGTGGAAAAAAAATCAATTTTAAACAAATGGGAAGCAGTAATTGACTTTGATGGTGACCGCTCTATTGAGTGATAATGAGCAAAGTATGTTTTGAGTTTGTTTGCATTTTTGATTGTTACAATCTAATTTACAAATAACTTAAAACACCATGAATGCACCGACCAAATATAATATTATCACAAAACGTTCGAGTGAGGAGAGGTGATAAAGTAAATATACGAGTGAAAAATTTGACAAGACAATGTACGACGAGTACTGATGATCATAAACTGATGTATAATATGACACTACCCAATAAGCCTGATTTTTCTGTCAAAAATAGTAAGAATAGGAGACTTCATTATAATGTGTATGTGTATGGATGAGGTGAATGCTACGTAACAGCCTTCTATTTAAGGATAAACACATTCATTATGAGAATATTTATTTGGATAGATTATAACAATTGTTTATTGCATAGCCAAAATTCTAAAAACATAAATAAAATTAATGTCAAGACATTTTATAAATTATTTATTTAGAAAAAAATATTCTAGATATTTTTTCTCCCCAGTTTAATTTAAGATATTAATCACGAATCTTAATTGGAGATTTAGTCACTTAGAAATAACGATCTTTCCAACTGAGAGCTGAGTTTAATACTTATCGACAGAGATGCGAGCTTTAATAAATAAGTAATAAATAAATTCTTAATAAATCTCAAGGCCAATAATGACCAAAGTACCCAAATTTAGATTTTGACTTACCAGACCTCACTTGGTAATAAGCTTCCGATACGAACGGACGTGCTCGCACTGTCCCTCGTGACGGAAATTTATTAACAAGACACCCTGAAGATGCCTGTTGTGATTCAGGCAAAACGTCGGTTGACGAATGGTCCTTCTGAGGACCAGATTTTGACGCGGGTTATATCCTAACATATATATATATATATCTATATATATATATATAGATAATATAGATATATAGATGAGGTGGATATATATCTATATATAGGATATATATAGATATATATATATATATATAGATATATATATTCTCTATATGATATATATAAATATATATAATATATTGTATTTTTATCTAAATTGTATCCAGCTTTGCACTTTTCGCAAAATAAATATAAAATATAATGGTGTACGTACTTACCTATCTCTCGATTTGTGTATTGTATTTATATAAAAAATAATAGTTTATGCTCTGAGAAAGAAAGCACTTCTCTCATTTTGATTTGTTTTGAGTTATTTATATACGTGCGGAAAAAGTAGCTTTCATCACGTATTATATTATATAAAACTAAAAAAATATTTACAATTATATTACTATTACTTTTACAAATATTAATTACTCAATCATAAATTTACACAAAAGAAATACAAGCTAATTCTCAAATATAAACTTATTGAATTAATCACATTAACTTTCATGCAGAAGTCGTTTAACTCCATTTTTTTAGTAAACCTTACATTGCTTTGCTGAAACGCGGTTTATAGTCGGACTCACTGCCTCAGCACTGAGTGCGCCACCTTGCCCGCCTACCCTGCACCGGGCAGCTCTAAATCCAATTAACTGGTGAAGAGGAGACAATGTGCAGGGACCCTCGTTGCCTTTCGCCATCTAATAGATGTTTTCGACCAGATCTGATTTCAAGTGTGTGCACGGCCACCGCTTGTGGAACAATAAACGCCGGTTCTCTCGGATCTGGATTTATGTTCAGGAACTGTTTGTGTGGTAAAACCTTCAGTGAATTAAATATTAAATTGATTTTTTTATTAAATTGACAAATTTGATACTAAGCTTAGAATATTTAACAATAAAATATACACCAGCAATAATTTATTTATTTTATTTTGGGAAAAATTAACAGCAAATCAACATCTTAACAAATATAAAAAATGGTTTTAAAATTATTCCAATTACAAATTTTCCACTGAATATAGTAATATAATTTAACAGCGAGTGGAGCGAATGTCACTCTCCCTTTTTAATCCTTTAATATGCTTAATTATGATCTTGGGCCAAGATTAGAGCAACGAGTAAAGAAGCTCTGGTCATGGCTCCGACTTGGACTGTCCATCTTATTGACGATTGACATCTGGCCATCCATCCTCAGATATTCCCAGTTCCATCATACGAACCGATTTCTCCTCGTTATATTCTCCTCTTATATAATCCTCTCTTTTTGCAATTCGCCTTAAGTACGCGTCAATTGTTTTCCTGCGTATTGTACGTGGGCTTAATATGGGAATCCTGAATATTACGAGTATTTACTGAAGAAAGTTACCTACTGTAAAGATAAATGTTCTTCATCATCTGTCCCGTATTCTGAATGACATATGTTGTAATCTTGGAACTGCAGCTAATTGGGGAAGATGTCGCTGTCAATCCCGGTCCGTAGGCATTTCTTTTGCTTTCCAGGAATGGGCCCTACATTGAATTTCTAACCAGGTCGGTCAGGCGTGTTAATGACCTTTCACGAAATCTGATTCTCTTCAAGTTATAAAAATATCTGAATTGTACAGTTAAGCATAGACGGTGTTCGTTTAATATTAATCAATCTATCTACACAATACACAAAGATTTCTGACACTTTGTTATTTTTATTTCCTTTATCCCAATGCCAGAGAGTCATGTTTCAAACAAGATACCTTCTTACCTACGTGTATCCTAATGCTGTAACGTAACGCGATTTAGTCTAATTAAATATTAATCTCCCAGGTTCTCTTGAGGTCCCACAAGTCCCTTTGCCTTTGGTACATTTCTGGTACGCTTACTTTCTATAAAATATTCTACATTATATAGCTAGCCCAAAATATTGCTAGCTGCTCCTGTGCGTCTACTTATTATATATTTATTAAATAATACTTTAGATATAAAGATCTAATTCTAAAGAAGCTAAGTGAATCACCTTAGTTTCCAATATATTATTAGTAATTTATTATTACAATTACATTACATTATAATTCACACATATCCCTGATGATGGACCCTGCGATGAGATCCAAGATATCGGCCAGAAAGGTCAAGGTTACGAGGTTCTTATTTATTTTTTTATTAATTAAAAATTTAATTCGGAGTATTTAAATTTTTTCAGATTCGACACTTCTGTACTTTTCACGACAATGTCATTTTTAATCATATGCAATTTGATAAGGAATACTATTAAGCTACTTTTTTTTATTATTATTAATTAAAATTAATACCGCAGAAGATACAAACCGGAAGATTCTGAGCGGCCGTGAAAACCTAAGAAGATTATTAACGCAATTTTTCTCTGTGTATCTATGTTTGAAAGCTCTCCTCCAGAGTCCAATAACATTTTTTAAATCTGCACGTAATAAATGTACATAAATATGTATAAACATAAACTTTCATCGACAAACTAACAAGGTTTTTAATTACATTTGACGGAAATCGTTAAAAAACTGGTGTTCCAACGCTGCACGCTACTAAGTCGGTGAATTTGAATGTATCGTTATGATACTATGTAGTATGATTTTTTCATTTGATTTAAATACAACTAAAAAGGAAAATGATAAATATTATGTGAAAAAATATCGAATCCTTTATTTTTGGGCAGAACATAATTTGTGATAAGTGCTCTAAATCTGCATCATGTAATGTTTTTTTTTTTACTGCCGACTACAAAAATATATTTTTTGAAGCAAAGTGCAAAGTGAAGCAAAGTGCAAAGTGCAGATTATTTTGAAATACACTTAGATAATATTTAATGTGCAGAAATATTATGAGAAATTTCATAGAAAAGAAGAAATGTAGAAATATTATACGTACTCGAGTCACTTTAAGACTGCGCCGAACAAAATAAGCCAAAACGGCAGTCACGGTTAAGTTGATATAGTGGAGAATATTTATACAAAATATACATTTAATATCACACGTGTATACAATTATTCCGTAGCAAAAATTAAAAATTATTAATAGATTATTTAATAACACTCTGTAAAGATGAGTAAAAACCTAAAAAGACGTGCCAGTGCTCAGTAGAATTTTGATGGTTAACTGTAATTTTTTTTCTCAAATATGAATTCCTACAAATTCTACTTGTATAAACTACAATTCCTCCAGCTTGTATAAATATTTACAGATATTTAAATAAATATGCTCGCAATTTTTATTAAAAAATATAATACTCTTAAAAAACTTTTTTTTGATTTGTCAATGAATTCGTATTTTTTTACCCATAAATTAACATAATTAGTAAACATAAAATTGTTCATTTGATAATATGGAATATTCAAGGTATAAACAAACACGTATAAAATATTTCTAGCATAATTCAATTGCCGGCGGTATAATTTCTCGCTTAAACAGCATATTATTCATATTAAACGCTTCACGAAGCATATTTTCGAAATGGCTAAAAGTGCTGTGAAATTCAAATTTAATTTTCTTGACCGCTCTCCGTTCGCTACCTTTATAAAGTAGTAGCCGAAAGTTTGGTCGTTTTACCGGATGTCCAAGGTTTGCAACCGCCGCGGACAAGTGTAATTACAGACTGTAATTGGATGATGCTGGCTCCTGGCTGCAGCGGCTGTTTGCGCTCGACCAACTGTCGATCCTCCCTCCACAAAAGCCGATTCGTTTTACCAGTCGGCGTTTTTCAGTTTTTTTCGTTTTACGACTTTACGTGGGCTTGTGAAGATTTTGTTCAACACGTCCAATATTGACCCGAGAGAAGGTTAACGAGAACACATTAAGTTTTTGTTCAAAGTGTCCTTCGCACGACGTCAAAAAAAATGTAGAAATAAATTCTCAAAAATCATCAATTGACTGTATTGATATTGAAAACAAAGATGTCAATAATGGAATAACTGAAAACGATAGTTGAAACAAAAAAAACTTTTAATGCGCTGAAAGGGAAAACAATTTTATTGCTATTATTATATTTACATAAAAATATATTATTGCTAAATAAATAGGGTATCATAATGGAAACGTGCATAATTTAAAATAACAATGATGCTCAATATTATAAAAAAAAATATTTCACCTTAGCTGAATGCTCTTAATAATGTCCTACAATTTAAATGTATTTTTGTAGCGTAAAACATACCACGGAAAGTTTTGCTACATCGTCTAACAAATTTTCTACTTTTATTATCTCGAAAACGGAACTTTCATAACCAAGATCAGAATTATATTTCTTACCTATATATGCACATTTTGTTTAGCACAGAAGAACCCTGTAGAAGAAAAATATCTCTTGGACTTACAAAATATTAAAATAGAAATCAGAATTGAAAGAAAACAGCAAAGACGAGAGGGACGATAGAAATATAAATATATTAACTAAATAACATCAAAATCAGATTTGGCTTACTACCGCAATCCATCAGAAAAGAGCAGAAATATATTTGGAAGCCTACAACGATAAGAATTTTGTTATGTATTACAAGAGAAAAAAATTAAATTTGTTTCAATACTTGAATCCATATAGGGAGTAATTATTTTCTTTTCAATCGATAAAAAATAATATTGATAAAACATCAGATCTTACAAAGAATGTCCTCAAACCTTGCTATAGAAAAGATTCTAAAATGTGCAAATGCCGACAAGAATAGGAGGATCCTAATAATATATTTTTTCTTCAATAACTTCAAATCAACTTTATGGTAGCATTATTTAAATAATTAACTAGAAAACACTCTATATAACTCACTATTTTGTTTATCTATTAACATGTTTCACGACCAATGTTCCCGTTGCCAGGAAAAAAATATTTTGTATCGTGATGAAAGAACCTCTGGCCCTGAAATAAGTTATTATTTAACAAAATAGAGGTTTGGTCAAATTTTTTTTTTTGTTTACTACATATATTTTAACTGCCTCTGGGTCTGGCAGGGCTTAAAGCCTCTTTTCAACAAATATCCGTTAATTAAATAAAAAAAAATACATTTAATAATTATTATCACAAAAATTCATCAACCAAATCAAAAATTCATCAATCAAACAAATAAATGTACCAACCATATTAATATTTCTGCTCTAATCTGTTTCAGATAGATAAAACTATCCATTTTCACTCGATCATAATAAATACATTTTCCATGTGACCGGATGCTTCTGCCGGCATCACGGTTCAATATGTTCCCATACATCCTCCAGTATTGCATGCGAACTAATCGATAAATAAAATGAACAAACTCGTTTCCACATCTATTCCAACTAGGTTATTCTTCCATGCGCATGTTTCCGTGAATCTCACAATGAAGCTTTACTTGTGTGAGGCTTATAGACCGCACAGTGGCTCTGCCATCATATCCGTGTAATTTTAAAAACCCTCCAGGTTTGCAGTAAAAAAAATTGTAACGCAACTATTTTCTCACCTTTCTTTCACATTTTTTTACCTTTAACTTGCCCATAGCTAGATATTACTTATCCAAGGCGGATACGTATAGTACCAGTTGGTCCGAATGGTTTATATTATTATTTGATCAAATATGTATGCATAAGGGAGAGAATCACTAAAAATAATTATCGTTTGTTAATGGAATACATTAATTTTTGTAATCGATATTAATTAATAACATAATAAACATTTATTAAATTATATTTTTTAGTATGCGCGTAGATGAATTAAATCTATGTCATGTTTGATAAGATAATATAGGAATACGATTTATAAAACATGTATAAAAAAGGAAAAGGTATCCGACGTCTACTACGATGCGATAAAAATATTTTAATGAGGGTAAAACAACACTGTTTTATTCCACTACATATTTATTTTGAATTGTTAGAAAGTTTTCGGGATTTCTCCAATTGTCAATAACAAGCGTGTTAGAAATATAATTAACATCCAGATACCACCCATAACCTCTCCACTCCTATCCTTTCTAACACCGCCCCCGACCCCCACCACCATTATACCCACCCAATCCCTATAAATACTGTCTCGAATTATTTTTAATTAAGTTGTAAACGTGTTGTTATTGACAATGGGAGAAATCCCGAAAACGTTCTAACAGTTCAAAATAAATATGTAGTGGAATAAAACAGTGTTGTGTTTACCGTCATTTTTTTAAATATTAAAAATGAAATTCCACAATGTTACAAACAAAAAACTTGAACACAAATAAAATATTGTTTTCATTATGAAATATTACGAAATTGGTATTTATTACGTTATTATAAATTGACTTATGGAAATACTAAATTTGACCTTTGGTTTGTCATTTTCTCGTAGAGGCTTAAAAAAATGTTATCTGTTATCAAAAAAAAATCGCTGAACTGATGATAATTTTATCTTTTTCTGCAAAAAATTTCAACAGATAAAATAAATTTGCTGCTTGATATATTAGTGGGTACTAATGGTGGATGAAGAAAGGATTTTTTATTGCTATCCTTTATCGAATGAAAAATTAAATAAAATATATAATCTATATATTAATTACGCCAAAAATGCTGCAGTAACTGAATGATTTCTGTTTCCAGTAAAAAAAGCATTTGCATTAGAGAACATTAAAAAGATGGATTTTTTTGAGTTTGACAGATCACTTTAAAATATATTTAGATATATTTTAATATGTAGAAATATTATATGCGTAATTTAATACGAAGATGATATTTATTGATTAGAAATAACGAAATACCACATTTTCTTCAATTAATTCTATTTTTACTCCTGGCAAGTCATATCGATATTGATATATGACCGTTTGACAGGTGAAACGTGTTTAGATACATCTTTATATTATGCACCCAGATTTCATGGAAATGAACGCGAAACGCATTTTAATATCGTGAATATTAATTTTGAGGTTACATCTTACGTCTAAATTGTGACGTTAAAACACACGTAACCTTATGCGTAGTTACTGTTTCTAGGTTAAGTTTTTGAGTGAATGTATCATTCAGCAGTTTCCTTTTCATATAAACGATTTATTGGTTTATATATTTTCTTTAAAATTCTTACTTCGAAATTGGTAAAATTGGTGTCTTACTAACTTTTCTCAAAAAAAAAACGTCTCTCGCTCTTTCCAATGTTCCAATTTTGAGTGTTGTTATTATCAGATGCAGCTGGTAGTTTCGTACAAATATGAATTGTATCACGCAGCAGTTACCGATTATTGAATGCATGAGTATCGGCCGTATTCTAGCTATTTATTTATATTCAGATTTACTCCTACCTTTCTTCGCATAACAAAAAAATTTAAGGATTTAATAATAAAACATCGTTTCTAATTTTTCAGTCGAATACATTTAAGTGATATGTAGACCTTTTTCCACTTAAGAAAAACAATTGAATTAGTATGTGTACGACTCACGATGTTTCACTGTGTTAGTAATTACGGGTATAGGTAAACACCAACGCACGGCACGGCTTTATTATTCTTCATAGAAATTTATCCGTTGATGACGGCCTATGTAATGGTACAAGAATGGTTGTAAGAAACATTAGTAATCATATGTTGAAAACTGAAATTACATATTACAGGTGAGAAGCAGGGAACATTACATTTTAAGCAATTGGTTATCGCCGATTGCTTGCTTCTAGGCTCTGGGGTTGGAATACCTGAACCAGAATTATTAGTTATTTAAAAACTCTAGGTGAACATACATATTATATGGCGTATATCAGTTTCCTAATATACAGTAAAATCCCGTTAATTCGAACGCCGATAATTTAAAATTCCCTATGATTCGACACTTTCAAATAAAAAACTTCCAAATGTTAATTTTAAAATATATTTACCCAGTTAATTCGAAAATGCGTGGTAATTCGTAAATTAAATTTTTCATAGTTGAAATTAGACGAAATTGAAAAAAAAATCGAGTTTTTCGCAAGTGAAAATAGCAATTATATCAATATCGGGTAGGTTAGTACTTAAGTAATAGAAATGTCACGATCTTTGTATTAGCATAATAAATATTGCATTTTCGAAATTCCGATGCTTGAGAAAGTCACCTAGATGTATTGTGACATCACTTGAATTGGTCAAAAAACGCCACCATAACTGCACGCAGGGCCTAGCAATAGACAATGGACGATAGCCAATTGTAAACACCAATGGCCGCGCAGCGGCCCATACAGCCGCCCGCAGGGACTAGCAGCAAGCAATCGGCAACAACCGATTGCTTTACTGCTAGTATAAATATATATTTTGTTTGATTTTTACATATTGCCATATTATGGTATAAAATAATTATCTCCAATATAGCCAACACCATGGCCATTACAACGATTTTTATGAGTTTTATTTCACTTTAAAATTGAATACTTCCAAAAAATACATTTTATATAGGTATACCTATTAATTATAAATATACATTCTTCAAATTTTTTATAACAGGTGTATTTTAACTGAAATTACATTAATCGTTTAAAAAAGTCTAATATATCAAGATTCTGGTATTTTTTCAGCTACCTGAAGAGTACTTGTTGCATATTATATCTGTGAAAGTTAATCAAATTAAATAAATAGCAACAAATATTGATTCTGGCGAAACAAAGGGAGTTCAATTGTTTAGATCAGAAGTCAAAGAACAAGAACGTATTAACGAGTTAGAGGGATCCGAAGACAAAAGGCTGGATGTATTCATAGATTAATTCGTCAGGTCAATAAACGTATGCAATTATTTATATCCCATACCTTTAAAACAATAAGATATTGATTGATTTCTACTAGGTACATGAAGCGCGATAGAGGTTCGTGTTTTTTTGGTTACAGCCAGAATTTATTTTCAATATTTATTTTTCTCTTTTTACGTATTTAGATACAGTCTGAAACTAACTTTCAAATAAATTTTCTCATGACCCAACTGATCTCTGGAACATTCCAATGGGGTTCAATTTTGTATTGTACTTTTTTAATAAAAATAATTGTGTTATTCCACTCCATTCCCGAAGCAGTATTGCAATGGAGACAAACAATTTGTATAACTAACGTCAATATTAATTTAATTACGTTTCCATGCAAGATGGTTGAGTTCGCCCACGCGAGGGTTGGGGCTCGAGAGCTACGTGCACCAGCAGTACAGCGGTACGGTACAGCGGGTAAACTTGCACGCGCTGGTGTAAGGGCGCTTCGATATAATCCAGCTTACATCCGACGATACCCAGCTTCAGGTGTATTGAGGATTATTTTATCACATAAACACACGATACACAGATTTGTTTTGGCATCGTTATAAAGCTTATTGAAAACAAAGAACGCAATAAAGCCTTATCGGGATTTAAAGAGAATATACTGATAGGATTATTCATTTTATCGTTCAAAATTAATATATCCGTCAACTAGACTGCAATTTAAAATGGTTTTTATTTGCAAAGTTTTTAGGTAATATTTTAGAATAATTATTTAACAACCGATCAGCGATGGTCAAAACTGAAGAAAATGTGGCAAGATTGAAACATAATTGGAAACTTGCGTTAAGATTATCCGAACACTATTCTTCCCAATATTTATGTATGAGTCTGAGACATAGGTGAGATGGCATTAGAAATAAATATGGTACTAGGCGTATGCTGCCAACTACGTGTATAGTGTACAGCACATATAACGAACAAAAATAGATTTTGAGTACGGAGGCAAGATACACAGGCGTAAGACGTACGGAGAGACTCGTTTATAAAGCAAAGTAAAATAGAGGCTGAATAGCTTTGACTGTGGTATCATTGTTATTAGTGGCCACGGCTACTCTGCCAATAGCATAATGATAAAAAATCATCTGTTAAACGATGTGATCGTATTGCATTCAGATTTAATATTATATATAAATAAATAGATTACTTGTCTAAGACCACTAATGAGTTTAAGATGATTACACAACTAGTTTCGACAACTACCGATGTTGTCATCAACGGGTGATGATTTAAACTGAAGCATAAGAGTAAAATTAATTATCTAAGGTACTGATAGAGATGGGTGGAGTTATGTTTGTGGGGAGGGGGTTAGCTGGGGGTGGGGTTTGAGTTAACGGGAATAAAGTAAGGAGTGGTGAAGAATTTTGAAATATTATGTTATTGATTAGAGTTTTATTAGAATTTAAATTTTTTTGTATTTCTAAATTTTCGAGATTGTTCATTATTTGGCCTTTATATTTAACAGGGTGTAATAGTTTAAGTGTATGGGAATGGAAAGAATGATTGGTGTTAATAATGTGGTTAGCAAATTCTGAAAAATAATTACTAACAAGACCGCGACGGTGTTCTTTTATTCTAATTTTAAGATTTCTCGCGGTTTGACCGATGTATTTCATATCACATGCGGACATCAAAAAAAATTATGGCAGTCATCGAGGATTACTAATATATACTGTGCTGAATTCGAAATTTTAAAGGAAACCTAGCCTAGAAATTTAAAGAAAACATAATTTTGGAAAGGCTAGATACATAAAATCTAGAATTTAGTGCATTATAAATCCTCGATGACTCCATTTAAAAACACTTTGTTAATTTTTTGGATATTGATACATTTGCTTTTATATCCTACAAATAATGTAATAAAATGACCCCTAGTGTTACAGAACCTTTACAAATGCACAGCGTTCGTATAATTATTTCAGCGCTTAATTACAATCAATAAGTTTAATATCTTTATTTTATTGTTAACGTAAGTTTCCCGCGCCCCGCGGAACAAAATGGCGCCCGCCGCCACCGCCCGCTCCGTAGTGTAATTGTTTTCCATTTGGGAGCACTGAATTGCTCGGGGCCTCTCCACGTAATTTGTTGCCGAGGATTAAGTTAATATTATCCAAACCATTTCTCCTCCGCCGTGCACGGTAATTGCACTTGTTTCCAGCGCCGGGTGACGTGTTTTATTCCTAATTGGCGGTCGAGAGCCGAACTTTTACCGCGCGACCTCGCTCGCTCGCACTCACACACACTTCACATACAGCGTTATTAAGTTTATTTTTTTTTCCATTTTAGTAGGTACTTACTAACGTTATACACATCAATAAATGCAAATTTATTTGAGTTAGGTTAGGCTATATTCAATTAGGTAAGATTATGTTCGTTTGAGTTAGGTTTGGCTGGGTTATGTAAGATTTGTTCATTAAGTTAATCGAGTTTAAGAAATTTTTCCATTTAGGTACATACTACTTATATACTGAGATGAATATGTCATCATCGTGAGTTCGTTTTTATTGAATAAATCTTACTTAATTTCTGTATCTATACCTATAAAACTCAATGTCTGTCTGTCTGTTTTCTATAGAAATCCACAACGTTTGTCCGATTCGATTCAAAATTTCTATACTTATGCTTTGGGAACCGGCGAGTAACATATGCAACATTTCTCCCCTATTCTCTTATCCTTTCCCCTCCCCCTGACATATTTTCGATGCAAATCTGTACCGTTTGACCGATCGTACTCAAAATTTGGAAAATTATTCATAAGGATTTGGCGGGTAACATAAGCAACATTTCCCCCCTATTCTCATACCCCTTTTCCTCCCCCTGATATATTTTTCATGGAAATCTGTACCGTTTGACCCATCGGACTCAAAATTTGGAAAACTATTCTTAAGGACTCGGCAGGTAACATGTGCGACATTTCCTACCTATTCTTTTAACCCTTCCCGTCCACTGATATATTTTTGATGCAAATCTGTACCGTTTGACCGATCGGACATAACATTCGGAATCTTATTCTTTAGGACCGAGGAAAATATATGCGACATTTCCCCCCTTTTCTTTTACTCCTTCCCTTTCCCCTGATATATTTTCAATGCAAATCTGTACCCTTCGCCCGATCTCAAAATTTGGAAACTTATTCGTTAGGACCTGGCGGGTAACAAATTTCTTCCCTCCCCTTTTACCCTCCCTCTGATATATTTTAAATGCAAATCTGTACCATTCGACCAATCGGATACAAATTTTGTAAACTTATTCTTTAGGACCCGATGGTTAACATTGATGGTATTTCTTTCCTATTATTTTACCCTTTCCCCTCCCCCTGATATATTTTCGGTGCAAATCTATACAGTTCCAATCGAAACTTTGTTTACCCTCACAAATTTATTTTAAACTTAATCCTAAACCCGTGCAACGCCGGGTATGAACAGCTAGTCTTTATCTAAAATTCATATAAACACTTTGAAATTCTGAAAGAATTCCCTTTGTAACTGTTCGAAGAATATTTTTTCTTCTGTATGAAGGCTTGAACTTTGTGGTGACATTATTATTAAAATAAAACACAAATTACTTTGTTTTCACCACTTTATTAGATTAAACAATCTACATGTTACGAGAACAATATTCTCTTCTGCAGGATTATTGGTGTACTCAACTACCAATAATCCTGAAGTAGAGATCATTATTCTCGAAACATGTAGATTGTTTAATCTAATAAAGTGGAGAAAACAAAGTGATTTGTGTTTTATTTTAATTCCCTTTTTGGTAATTCAATTTATATACAAAGGTTTTTCGCTCTTTCTACGGACTTTGTGAAGTTATAAAACACCGGCTGATATTACTTTTCTTTTAATTCCTTACAGTTCGTGAGGTTATCACAAAATTTATAGTAAGCACTTGCTACAAGCTGGTACCGTGACTAACAAAAACCTCTCTAAACTTTCAAAATCTAAAGAGGTCCAATATTATATGGAGCCAAGTATAAATCGGCACAGCGGAAAACTTCATTCCCTTCATTCTACAAGTGGAAAAAACATCACGTTTTAGTTTGTTTTATAAGTGCATCATCTCACCCGCCCTTAAAATTTCTTTAAATTTTCCAACAAATTTCTATTTTTGAATTCTCATCAACACAGGTGAGCCGATAGTTTCTTAACCATATAAAACACAAATTACTTTGTTTTCACCACTTTATTAGATATACAATTTACATGTTTCGAGAACAATGTTTCAGAATTGTTTGTGTACTAAAATTGAAAAAGATAAACTATGCAAGTGTGTTACGGCGAAGGGGACGGTGAGGGGGGGGGGGGTCGGAGCTGTTAATTATGGAAAGTCATCCCAAGGGGATGGAATCTTAACTTCTTCATGCACTCCTTATAAATCCAAAGTAGGATTTCAAAAATAATAACAATTGTAACAAGTAATGTATGTTTATTTATGAGCTACATTTAATACATTTTGCACAATACTTTTGCTTGTATAATGGCACATGATAATAATAATAATAATAATAATAATTGGATAATTTGTATAGCGCCGTTTTCGCGAAATACTCACCTCAAGGGCGCTTTACACAGATAAATTATTATCTTACAAGACAACTTACAGCTAGAAAAGAAAAAACTTATTTACTATTACTTATTCACTAGGTGGCATACAAGAAAAGGAATTAAAATTGAGTGCTATAATAGTTTGTGAGTCCCTGAAAGAATTATGTGTTTTCGCGGAGTGCACAATATTAGTGGAAAACATTAGCTAGCGTTGTTGTGGTCAGATTCTATAGGTTTTTATAGAATTGTCTAAATAAATGCGTCTTAAATAAATATTTCTTTTTGCATACTGGCTATTAATTTTCTGCAAAATTTCAGACTATATTTTGGCCCATTCTTCAAAAACGAAATTTTTTAACTCCTGTTAAGACCTTTCTTTGATTGATATTTTTTTTCAATTTCGATCATAAATGATCTTGTCGGATTAAGGTCTGGTGACTGTGCAGGCCTATTCATAAGATTAACGCCTTTTTTTAAACTATTCCTTATTTTTTTTAAGCATGGATGGTATGGAGCAATGTCATGCTGGAATAAAACATTCTGTCGGGAATAGGTGTTGTATAATTGAACGATGTAGGGTAGCATGATGGTATAGGTATCCGAATTCATTCATTCGCACTCGTTGTACACGAAGAGTTTCCCCATACCTATGGACGTCATACCCACCATACCACAATGTTTCCTCCGCCATGTTTTATTGTAGGCATAAGCCAGACGATGTTCTTCACTTACTCTCCGATTACGAATACAGAACTAAGAGTTCCGAAAATCTAAAAATAAAGTGAGAAATACACGATCCCCATATTTATTTATTTTTAAATATGTAAAAATTATTATTTTCTAAAATTATTTGTATATTGGTGTATTCAAAGTGTTTTTGCAAACCAAAGTGTTTTTGCCCAGTGAGTGGTACCCATGGCTTACCCGGAACTGTTCTAAGAGCAAAAGCTTCCATATCAGTCCTACTCAATCGTCTCTAGAAACCAAACAAAATTACAAAATCAAAGAAATACAATAAAGTAAGCATATTAAGAACATAATTATACTAAAACTATAAAATTAAAGACAAAGTCCCATGGCAGCGGCAGTGGAAGGCTTGAAGTTGAAAACAGAACAAGCAAAATAAAAGTAGAGAACAAGCCCGCTCCAACAAGAGGATAAAAAACGGGATGACAAGTGGCAAGGAATGTCAGGACTGGCAAATGTACACCCAACGCAAGAGCAATACACCGGAGAAAAAGTAATCAGGTCCTCGTTGGAGGGACAAAATTCCAAAATTTATGCTCTGCCCAATTGTACCCTCAATCAAGTCCTCTCTCGCGTTGTCCATTATCTTACTTACCCAGAGAATACGTTCCGGCGTCTGGACCACATGACTACAGGTGCACCATAGATCTGCGGAGAGTCCAGAAAACATCGGCACCGTGTAGTGATCCAGGGCCGAAAAGTACCCCCTGCCATTTCACTTCTCAGCTACCCTCGGGGAGAAGAAATAAGTCCATCTCCCGTTGGTGGACGTATCCCATCTTTCATGCCATTTTTCACATGTAATTCATTTAAGTCTAAAACCAAACACCTCGCTCGTGATCCGAGGGCTTGGTGGTACCGAAGAAGTCGACCTCCAGGCCCCATCTCAGATTTCTGTGGGCACTGAATTCCAACACCTCAAGTCCACCCCAGCCAGCACTGGTAGGACCCCACCATACACAGTCCGGCATGCCCCCGTCAGCGCCAGCAGAGTGTTTAAGCCCAGTCTTCTAACTAGCAATTTTGGTGTCCCGCACTTCAGAGAACCATGGCATCTTTTTCGCTTTGCAGCCCGAAATATAAAATGCAAACAAAGTCTTCCCTCTGTGCGTGGTGAAATTTTAATACCGCACTCTCTTCATTCGTGGAATCTTTCAAACTGCACACCGATGGTACTTTATTTTTACTGCTATTAAATCCTGGTTTAAGCCTTCCAAATTCAATAAAATTATCTGAGATCGATCATTTTCATTTAACTCGCTTATTTTAGTTATTATGATTATATGTAATTTTCAATGTTTAAATAAAAAAAATATAAAAAATCGCTTTTATATGCTGTTTAAAACAACTTTAGAGCAACAATAGAACTATAGAACTGACCCACAAAACTAGTTAATTAAGTATTTTTAAGATTTAAATACAATGTATACATGTTCGAATGTGGATATGCGAGAGTTGTATGTCGAACAGAAGAGTGTGGCTGTCTATCTACTCTGTTTACCCCCCACGGGGAAACGGCGTGATGGTAAGTTAGTATGTAAGGATTACAAGGATTCTGAGAATTGTAGTACTTAAACTCACGCATTAAAATGCGGAAGCATAACTTCGCTGTTGCCGGGCGGGGTTCCCGAATATGTGCTCTTTTGGGAAGTACGGGTATTTTGCAGCTCCTCGGCCGGGTTTAATCGCTTCCAAGAAATGGCCACAAGTGCGAAATTTTCATTCACATTCAGATCTTCGTAAGAATATTTTTTTTTTGTTTTCAAATTATTATATTTCACTATTTAATATAACACGCATATCCATGTATAACAGTTCGTATCCACGGAATGAGACACGATGCGATAAGTCTCAGAATTAATGTAGCACAGAACCGTGTACACGTGTGTTAGATTTTGATACGGAGATGAACTTAGTATTCATCGCTTGAGATTGGTAGGAACAACCCAAGTAGATCAAAGGTACCATTTACGAGCCATATTTATCTGATAGAAACAATACAAACGCACTAATGTTACCCAGAACCATAGAGACTTACAATGATTTATTCTTAAAATTTGGGTTAGGTTAGGTTAGGTTAGGTTAGGTTAGGTTAGGTTAGGTTAGGTTAGGTTAGGTTAGGTTAGGTTAGGTTAGGTTAGGTTAGGCTAGGTTAGGTTAGGTTAGGTTAGGTTAGGTTAGGTTAGGTTAGGTTAGGTTAGTTAGTAGGACTGATTATAAAGGCTTGATGTACAATATGTGTGAGATGATGCATGAATACTGACAACGGTTATTAATAATATTACACAAGTTATTAAATTCAAGTTTTACTTATATTTTATAATATGTAATTTAATTAACCGACTTGTTTTCGTTAGTAATAATAATTTGTAGTAAAATAGAGAGTAACAATATAACACGCAAAACATTTTGATTGTGTATTTAAATGCGGCTATTAGGTCTGATATACAGGGCTATTTCGCGGCGGTTATTTTGATCTCAAAGGAAACAATCTGCTCGCTCGTATCAGTCAGCCACAATGTTCTGGCCGAGGCAGCAATAAGAGTAACAGAACGATTCATATTAAGAGAATAATGGAGCGCAATCTCCTTACAATAAAAATATAAGACTAGCTCTAAGCACGTTCCGCTAAAAGGACCGCCATGATACATAAAGGACATTTATCCTGGAACAATAGAGACATGTTATTGCCTCCGTATACGAGATTTCCACGATATGCGAATGTGTCCAATGTGTAGGGGATATGTATTAAGTTCCCGAGGACTCAGAAGCTCGATATTTCATCAGTATTTACATAATTTGAAAAATATATAAAACCTTTTACAATAATTATATCTTTATGAGTACATTCTTGAAATGTGTTTTTAATTAAGGTATCAAGAAAATTAAACTGTGGGTCACATTATTAATTTGTTGGTTAAGAAAATGTATGAGTCGAGTGTCGAAACCAGGGGGAGTACAAATCAAATATTATAGGATGACCTATTAAAATCATCAAAAACCGAATAAAGCAGGTGTGTCCTAAAAAATCACATTACCAGCAATAAAAAAATACGGTTTACGGACTATTAAGGGTGTCTAGTCCCGGTTGTAGGTCTATTTATTTTATATATAATTAGTAAGGATTTTCTTTGTTTACATCACTTATTTTTAAAATTACAATGTTTTGGCGCCAAAGGTCCCTTCATTAGGATACAGCATACGCTTATTTAATTAAAAATCAAAGTACAGACATTAACAAAATAAAAATAAATAAATGGGAGAAAAATTATTAATTAAGTACTAATGTGAAAACCAAAAATGTTTACTTTTTCGCAAAAAGGATCTAGTTGTTTAGAATATCTCATTTATTATTAACACTTTTTATTATTTACAAAATTTTTAATTTATCCAACTACAACTCTATATTATTTGTGTGTAAATTAGAAATGCAATTGGATAAATTAGAAATTTTAAAAATAAGAAAAAAAATTCTGATAATTTAAATTTGTTTTTATATTACTACTTTATTAGTTATTCATCTCCCATATTGACGTTACTTCGATTTTTACTTTTTATTATACATTGTATCCTGATGAACAGTCCCGAAACATTTGGGATTTTAACAAGTTAGTGGTATATGCAAAGTATTATTCTTACTATATTAATAATGTTACCGCAAAATCGTTAAGCGTTTATTGAAGAAGCTATTTATTTTCGTAAACAAATTAGCATTGCTTTGTAGCAATTGAACAATCTTGGCTATTTTCAGCAAAATTGCAACCCGATCAATTAAACATGGCTCACTAAATGGAGGTATGTGACATTCAACCTCCTCTTGCCACTAATAATTTAACTCCAAACTCTTGTGTGAACTCTAGAATCATATATTATTTAACTACTGTGCATTGCTAGATCACGCATAGTTGAGGCTTGATCTTAAGTTGAGAACCAACTTATGATCAAGCGGCAGTAATTCCAAGAGAATTTGAAATGCGAAATTACATAGCTAAATAAAATGATTGTTAAATTAATTAGTAAAGGAGATGTGAAGAAGGTAGCAGAAACCATATAAATTCTACGTAACTATTCTCAGTCATAGATTGATAAAATTTCCCCCCGTTACCCGTTAAAAACTTTTTGCATTTCAGCTTCACATCAATTATTTATTTTTAACATTCATAAAAATTAAAATATCGTGAAAATATAGTAGTATATTTGTGATAACGTAAGCGACGGACTTTGTTACATACAGAAATATGTATTTTGATATTTTTAAATAATTAATTTGTTTGATATTCAGGACATTTTTTATGTAATTTAAAATAACATTGGTTTGAAATTACTGAAATATGTAACAATATTTCATTTTAACCAGACTTCTTGCTTGTTTTCTAATTTCAATTAAATCAAAGAATCAAATTTAATCAAGGCTAACAATATTTTTCATTGAAATACATTTTTGTATTACGATTCGCGTATTTCCTTTGATAAATTTGAAAATACTCTAGGTCTTACTTACTTACTTACCATCACGCCGTTTCCCGTGGGGGTAAGCAGAGAAGATAGAGCGCCATACTCTTATGTCCTGTCATACAACTCTCGTCTCATCCACGTTCATACATTCGCATTCAAGCTCAACGGTTCTTTAGGCTTCTAACGGGATCATCTTCCAGTATCTAGTTAATCTGGTAGTGCCACGTCTTTCGCGGTCACCCTTTCGTTCTCGTACCGTCAACACTTGCCTTACACATCTTTCTTACCATTCTTTCCTCATTTATTCGCTTAATATGCCCAAACCTGAGCGAACCTTTTTTAATTCTATTAATTATGCTAAGACCAGCTTTACATTTATTTCTAAAATCTTCGTTCTTTACTTTATCGTAAATGAATTTTCCACATATACGTCTGAGGGATCTCATTTCCACTGCATTCTGTCTACTTCCGTTTCTCTTATGCCAGCTCCAGGCTTGACTTCCATACAGTGATGGTACCAGAACTCCATTATGTACCGCTAGTCTTGCCTCGGTAGACATATTTCTATTAGAAATAATTGCATTCAAAGCACCGTTGCTATTCCCCGCAGTCACAGTATATATAATAAAGTAATACGCCTTCATACAAACAGCCGAAAGGACGCGCTTCGAAATCTCAACATACTTCGGTCTGCTTCGGCCCCATCAGTCGCAAGTCGTAGGACGCAAACGATGGGAGCGTTTCCGCGCATTTATTTACTTATTTGTTGCTATTGGTCTTCCTAATATAAATATATAAATCAATTTATTTCTTCCAAGAATTTAAAAAAGTTTTTGATTAATTAAAGTAAGCAAAACACTAAAAATTCATTTTTATTAAGCCATTTTTTCCCTTCTCTCCGTACTAACCCAAAATCTCCTCAGTCATGAAATTGCTGCAATTATTAGTGATCTAAAGTCTCACAGTGCCCCTGGAAATGATGAGATAACAGCAAAAGTGGTGAAGTATAATAAAGACCAATTAAGTAAGCCTCTTTGTTATATATTCAATCAAAGTCTCTCAACGGGTATCTTTCCAAATGCACTAAAACTGGCTACAATCTGTCCAATATTCAAGGGTGGTGATCCCCGTAATCCGAGCCACTATAGACCTATATCGCTCCTAAGTATTTTTTCTAAAATCTTAGAGAAGATAGTTAAAGTACGTCTTTTGAAATACCTGGATATTCACAAAATAATCTCCAACAATCAATACGGGTTTCAACCAAAACTCTCAACAGAAGATGCAATATGTCAACTAACGGAATTCTTGGTTACACAATTAGATAAAGACAAACGTTGTATTGGGATCTTTTTGGACCTAGCCAAAGCCTTCGATACGGTGTCTCATCCACTGCTGCTGCACAAGTTATCAGCTTTGGGAATAAGGGGAACGGCTTTGGCGTGGTTTGAAGATTATCTAAATAACAGGGTTCAGGTGGTTAAATCGGGCGATCACTGCAGCAACCTCCACAAAACATCATACGGAGTACCGCAAGGAAGTGTTTTGGGACCCACGCTCTTCCTCATATATGTCAATGAAATGTGTAACTCCAATTTAGAAAACGGTAAAATAATTTCTTTTGCAGATGACACAGTGCTTCTTTTTCAAGATGATTCCTGGGAAAATGTTTTAAAAAAGGCACAAAGCGGATTGAATCGAATAACAGCATGGCTTGACAAAAATCTACTAACAGTAAATGCTTCAAAGACAAAATACATGTGCTTCTCCATCAGTAAAAGAACAGTAATAAAACAGCCCAAAAATCTACAGATTCACACATGTCAATCAAAAGATAAACCCTGTGATTGTACTAATCTGCAGACAACGGAAGATATACGATATCTAGGTGTGTACATAGACCAGCATCTAACCTGGAGAAAACATATTTTGAATCTCACAGTCCGAATAAGAAAGCTAGTTTATTTTTTCAAAGAAATTAGAGATGTACTCGACACACCGACAAGAAGAATAGTATACTATGCACTGTGTCACTCACTCATTAATTATGCAACTGTCAGTTGGGGTGGTGCAGCTTCTACTATCTTAGATGCATTAAGCAAAGCCCAGAAAATGGTATTGAGAGTTCTTCATAAAAAGCCATTTCGTTTTCCTTCAGAAGAACTTTTCAGAGAATGTCACGTCCTGGACATCAATCAAATATATTTACTCAACACTTTAAAATATTTTTTCCGACATAAACAAGATCACCAAAAAATAACTCACTCACACTCAACAAGGGCACAGGTGAACAGCGAATATCTTGTACCAAAATTCACAAAAACATTTTCACAAAGATTTCACCTCTTCCAAGCACCAAAAATATTCAATACTCTTAACACTACACTAAAAACTTGTAGCCATAGTCTCGCATATTTTTCTTCAAAAGTGAAACTATGGCTGCATGAAAAGGGAAGGAAGCATGTCCAAAACCTACTAAAATCCATGATATAAACTAAATTTGAAAAATACTAATCCTACAAGAACATTTACTTTCATCTTTCTAAAAACTTTTAATTGTTTTATTTTATTTTATTTTATTTTATTAAATATCCTATTCAGATCATTTTTTTCCTTTGTCTATAATAGAATTAATTAACACCATTATTAGATTGTAAACATTTAATTATTACTATTACTCAATTTTAATTGGCAATAATATTGATTCACAAATGTTATATAAATACTAAATATTCTTGAACATTATACTACTGGAAGAGCACTGCCTGCTATAATACAGTAAACTACTAGTGTAGCAGGCAGGGCATCAAATCAATAGTAGTGTTTACTTGCTGCCAAGACTCTCAGCAACAATGAAAAAAGCTTAATTTAATTTTGTAAACACTAATTGTAAACTTTGTAAACTTTGTAACATTGAATAAACATTGAATAAATTGTAAACTTTGTAAACTTTGCAACATTGTAACATTGTAACATTGTAACATTGTAACATTGAATAAACGAATAAACGAATAAAAAAATCTCTTTTGAAACTTGATATAAAACCAAAATAGAAATAATTAAAATCAAATCTCACCAAATTTGACATTTTAAAATAGAATTTAAAAATACGTACCTAACCCAAGAGGGACAGTCAACGTGTTCACCTACCAAGCGGCCTTAGGTAATTATTTCAAGGACACCGCCGAGACAAATTACTGTATACTTCATTATACTGTGCCGCAGTCACTCTACTCTCAATATCTTTCTCAACCCCCCCTCTTCTATCGAACATACTACCGAAATAAACTATCTACTTGTTCCAAACATTCATTGCCTACTATAATAGTATTTCACACGTTGTCTTACTTTCCTCCTCGAATACCATCACTTTTGACTTATTAACATTCGTACAATAAGGTCACTTACCTTGCATACATCATACATCTTGCTTACTAGACTCTATACGTCTTGTCCGCTATTATTTGCCATCAATACTGCATCATCCGCGGACAGTAAACAGCATACAATCAAATCACTTATTTTCGCTCCTATGTACATTCATACATTCCAGTTCTTTCACACAACTATCCATATACAAGTTGAACAGCCGTTGAAACATTACGCAATCCTGTTTGACATCTTTTGTAATATGAAACCACGCTATGAATGATCCATTGATCCTAACACACGCAGAACTTTCCTCGTAAAGGGGTTCTTCTTCTTCCATAAAGTTTGCCAACTATGCTCAAAAGACTGATTGCCCTGTAGTTCCCGCATTCCATTCTCTATAATAGGTACAGTAAATAAAATAACTACATTATCCTGAGAACTACATACAACACTTATTGGTTTTCAAACAAAAATCATAGTGAGTATTCTTTACTTTTTAATATGATAAATAAAATTACAAAATTATCCCGAAAACTAGTCACAATACTCGTATTTAATTATAGTTGCGTTTTCAACTTTCTTGTAATTTGTTCAAATATCTTGATTGTGCCTTCTAAAACAATTTTAATTGCGAGTAATTTTATTGACAACTCTGTATTATATAAATAAAAAATATATTTTGCATATAATTTTGTACGTACAGAATATAACGCGTCTACAATAATCTTAAATATAAAAAAGTCATGTTGATCAAAAAACCATACTCAGTCATTTGTTTAAAATATGATCCAGGCTGTGTAGACAAATTAAGTGAGTTGTACGCCTTGCTCGGATGGTAATATATTGTTTCTGCAGCGAAAATTTTAAATTAAATATGATGCAAGACTATTTCGGGAAAAAATTTGTAAAAAAATGTTGGCAAAGAAGAATATTCAAATCACGTACCCTCGAGTCATGTCCAATTTGTTTTTCCCTTATCACTCTTGGCTGTGATTCAATTCCCTTAGCCAAAGGGCGTGGCTCTAATCAACAAAATGTAAAAAAAGTAAGGAAATACGTGAGACAGGTCAAATGAAGATTAGTGACGTCACGGCGCCAAACAATTGCTTCTCTATCTGAGACGCTTATCTGTGGTATAAAGCGATGTGTATACCGGTCGCCATTTTACCTCACGAAACTATTTTTTTCCTTTTTTCATTAAGTAAATAAATGACGACTAAACATTTATATCGTTAATCGTTATAACAGATGTATAAACTTAGCCACCGAACCCACATTTTTGGTTATTTATTGACATCTTTCAAGAATATAAATTTGTACATTCTTGGAAAATAATTAATAGCATATGTTTTGGATACAACTTATTTTTACCAAACCTCTGTTGGCAAAATAACAAGCTTTTTGTAAGTATATTATGTTGCCTATGAAATTCAGGATCCATTAATCAGAGAACTGTCATCCCGCATATTAACTTCGTGATACAGGACTTGGCGTTGGAGGCTATACAAAAATAATATTCATGTCTATCAAATCAAAATTATCAGTCATTTTCGTATTATAAAAAGTATTTTAGGGGTAATATTTTACTACTCGGTGACCATATTTTTCACGGGAATAGGTTTAAAAACGTATTTAGAAAGTACAAAGTGCCAATCCTTACTTAGAAAAATTATTTAATTTACAGTTTTGCATATTTTAACTTCTTAATGCAAAAAGGGTCATCATTTCATACTTTAACATAAGTCATATGCATGCACATTTCGAATAAAATTATTTGTTTAATTGTCTTGTCTAACATAGGTTACTTATATAACAAATAACATCTTAAATGATACAGTACGAAATAATTGGTGTTATAATCAATTACTTTTATTTATATATATAAATATATATATATATATATACATATATATATATATATGTATATATATAAATATTTCTAACTACTTTGAGGGTAACCCGCGTCAAATTCTGGTCGTGAGGACTAGTCGTCTGCCGACATTTTGAACAAATCTTCAAGGCGCCTTTTCTATGAGCTACTTCTCTGAAAAGCGCACAACCGTTCAGGTCTGGAGCTCACCGTCAAGTAAGAGTTTGAAAAATTCCGCGTCAGGTGTTTGTGGAGGAGTGGGTTTCTCCAGCGACGCCGGTAATGAGTTTTGCTCGACTTCTAATGATGCGTGTGTTTACTTTACTGTGGTCATTATTTAATGGTGAAATGGTTAGATTTTTCTAATTGCTTCAGTGTCACCACTGTGACACAATGTATTTTAATTATTTATTGGGGGAACCCACATCAAATAGTCCAGAAAATGACTTTTACACTCCCGACTTTTCGAATAGATAGCACTATTTATTTTCAAGGGTCTTCTATCTTGAATCCTGCCCAAAACCGGACGAGTAAACCCGACTATTCGGAGCAAGACCCAGAATGAAAGTGAGTTCAAAATCTTAATAGATGCTAAATATAATCGATTTATTTGTTTAATAACCGACTTTGTGAACGGGTAATGACATTACTAATTGGGTTTTCCATAATTGTTGGATTTTTCGGATTAATTATCAAAGTTGGGTTTTTTCCAGGAATTGTAGTATTTTTAAGTGTGTTTGTCTCTAAGATACAATCTCTAAATACAATACCTGGTCTAATATCCTAGAGAACCTAACTAACTTAACCATACCTAACCTAATCTTATCTAACCTAACCTAATCTAACCGAGTAACAGATATACGAGTACCTACCGATAAGCGAGAAGTTTTCTAGTGCGGACTTGAGAGATTTAAGGAACCTTTTTTTCATTTTAAAATAGACATGCGAACACGGAATGCGTGTCGCATCAATATTCTTACTATTTTTAAAATAAGCTAAATGCTTGTGCTATGAAAATAGGACTAACTTGCTGGTATTCTGGAATGGGGCTCGAACCACTGACCATCAGATCACTAGGCGAGCTTTACGATCACTAAACTACACCTACAAGCTACAAACATCCGTGCATCTACACCAACGCGCATCAGTACACGACAGACTTTGTTTGACGTTTGACGAGTGCGACATTACAGGCAATAAAATCCGCAGCGAAGCAGCGATCGGCGCGTTAAACAGATATTCGTTGCGAGTACCTACCGGCAAGCGAAAAATTTTCTGGTACGGACCTGAGTGATTTAAGTAACACGCATCAGTATATGAGAGACAAGTCATTCTGGAGTGATAAAAGTGTAGGGAAGATTCACGAACAAATTACGAAATTGGATAATTTTTGTATGAATTATTTCAGAATAATTAATTGACTGTAAATTTAAGTTAAGTTTCTAGTTAAGTTTGTGTCTACTGTGAAATTAATGACAACTTTAATTATTTAATGTGTTTATATTTCATTTAATTGTGTTAATATTTCATTTATGAATTTTGTTTTTAAGTACACGCTGCATCATGATGAAGGGATCATTGACCCCAAAACATCGATAATTCAATAAATAATGGTTTTATACAAAGTGTTTTCTTTTTATTATTTTTACGATTGTTTGAAGACAAATAATTTTTTCGAAAGTTTTGATCTCGTTTCTAAACCCAGCTTTGTCCGTCCGCTGAAATGGCAATTGGAAGGAGGCGCTTCAATTGCATCCGCTCGGATTAGAGAGAGCTGTACAGATAATGAAACTAGATGGGATTCTTTGTCTTCCTTGGCTGGCCAGGAGCGCTGGCCGGCGCTGGCCGGCGCTGGCCGGGAGGGCGGGGGCAAGTAATGGCCGGGGTGAGGGCCCGTAATGCGCCTTCAGACCGACTTAGCGATGAGAAATTTGGCGATGTAATCGATGTTTGTAGGGACACGGTTGAAGGGGCGGACATTTTGTCGAACACACCAACACAAACATATAAACTCGCGTTACGTACAAATAACATTAAATATAATGTTACATTAAGGAATGAACCTTAAATAATTTATAATTTAATTTGTTTTCCTAAAATTAACAGACATACTAGAGGTATGTCTGTTTATCTCTTTGAAAAAGAAAATATAGAGGTTTCATTGCCATCTACGTATACTAACTTATTAGTGAGAGAAAATAACAACAGATGTCTCTAGCAGACACAAGTACAAATATGAAGTGTTCTCGATTCGAACATATGTATATATATATATATAAATATCCTTAAAAGTCCTTTTCAGGACTATTTGATGCGGATCCCCCCAGAAAATAATTCGTCATATATATATATATATATATATATATATGACGAATTATTTTCTGGGGGGATCCGCATCAAATAGTCCTGAAAAGGACTTTTAAACGTTTCGAACAGGTAACAGCGCTCATTCTCAAGGACCTCTTATTTTGAGTCCTGCCTTAAACTGGTCGAGTAAACCCGACTGTTCGGGGCAAGAGCCAGAACAAAAGTGAATCAAAATCCTAATTGGTGCTAAAAATTATTGGTTTATTTATTTGTTTAATTGCCGACTTTAATGAAAATATATCAGGGAAAGGGAAGGGGTAAAGGGGGATACTGGAAGTGTCGCCTATGTTATCTGACGGGATCTTAAAATATAAGTATACAAAATTTGGATTAAATTAGTCGTACAGTACGGATTTGCAAGAAAAATACATCATGGAAGGGGGAGGAGTAAAGAGGGAGAGAGGAAAAGTCACTTCAGTCTCTTACCGGGTCCCAAGCTATAGGAATGCAAAATTTAGGTCAGATCGGTCAGAAGATGTAGATTTGTTTATAATATATATAAGGGAGAAGGGAATGTATCCTTCAGGTCCTAAAGAATAAGTGTGCAAAATTTGGATCAGATAATATACATATATCAGGAAAGGGAAAGGGGAATGTCATATATGTTACCCGCCGCATCCTAGGGAATGGATATGCTAAATTTGGATCTGTCGAACGATACAGATATGCATGTTAAATATGTAAGGGAAGAGGGAGAGGTAAGGAGGGAGGGGAAAATTTCATCTGTGTTATCCATCGTATCCCAAAGAATACGTATGCAAAATTTGGATCAGATTGGTCAAACTTTACAGATTTGCATCGAAATTATATCGTGGGAAGGGGTTGGGGTAAAGAGGGAGGGTGAAATGTCACATTTGTTACCCGCTGGGTCCTAAAGAATAGGCATGCAAAATATGGATCAGATCGGACAAACATGTGGATTTGTATAGAGAACAGACAGATAGATAAACAGATATTGAGTTTTATAGGTATATATTCATTTAACACAATATAACATTATTTCATTTACTTACTTTTTTCATGTTTATTATTCACATGTTTTGTATTCACATTTTCTGTATTCACATGTTTTGTATTCACATGTATTGCATTCATATGTTTTCGTATATCTGTCTTTTAATTTTTTTTGTAATTCGTTTTGCTCACCGTCACTCTGATTCAATTTATTGAAGATTCTCGCTGCCAATTTGCTTAAACTCCCTGATATACCTTCGCGTTCTTCATAAAACTAGTTTAATTAAATTAATTAAAACTCTGCAGACACCAAGACCGCGTCACAAGCGATGAATAATAATGAAACCTTAATTGGGGCTTGATGGGCCAAAGTACACACTGTGCACTATGTATACACGCAGATAAAACTATCGCTCTGATGCGCACCCAACAATCGAAGAAAAACTACTAAATATACATTTTAGCAAACAATTTAGATTCTAAATAAAATTTGAACATAATAATTAATATTTGGATTATAAGGTAAACCTTATAATAATAATAAATTTATTTATTATTTCATTGTAAATAGATCGTAATTAATATGGTATTATAAAATATAACATTATGAGTAGCTTGTTGGTGTGTTGGTCATGACGCTTGCCTAGTGATCTGGTGGTCGAAAGTTCGAGCCCGTTCCAGGACACCAGCAAATTAGTTCTATTTTCATAGCACAAGCTTTTAGCTTATTTTGTAAATAGTTGTATAACGCATTATCATCTTAATTTAAATAATTCTTTAGTAAAATAGTTAATTTATTAATGTACTTAAACTTTGTGTAGGTATTCTGTATATAAATATGTATCGTGTATAATATTTTCAAAGATTGTAATGAAACGCCTATGTTTGATGCAAGGTCCCAGAAGGTATTTTTGCAAATTGTGAAAGTAATGGCATTTAATATACAACACATTATTTAATCTATGAAAAGAGTTTGAGGTGGTTAAAAGGTCTTTATGAAAGGTCCTTAAACGGAACTGTGCAAAATTATGTTTAGATCGTTCAAAGAGCGTTGGACTACACAGTAGGCCGGGCCGGAAATCTATTTTTTTTTAATCGTGCGGTTCTAATAGCGAAAGGATGGTGCCAAAATTATGTGTGTAATAACATCAAAATTATGTGAATTAAATATTATTCAAATTGAGAATCATCTTCTGTCTCCGGATTAGTCTCAAAGGTTCGAAAAAAAATCTTATTTTCTGGCTGGTATTAATTTGATATTACTGCAATTTGAGATACTAACCTTATTTCAATGTTGTTGTAGGCACAAATAATAACGAAATAATAATTATACGCCATTATTTTGACAGTCAACATTTTCAAGTGAGGAGCTCCGAACTACGCTCGCGCCCAACGACTCTTGATTTAGTATAGTTCCAACTATTTAAGAGAAAGTTCGCGTTTGCGCTTGTTGGCACTATTAATCGAAATCGGAAATCATTTAAATTTATTATGCTTGGTGATAATCAAGACAACGTGTTACCAACTAACGAAGAAATGATGAAAGTTTTACGAGACAAGACAAGACTTGGCATCCACCATTTCAGAAAAAAGCTGACATTGTAACAAATAAAATAGAAAACATATATAGAAGAGCTTTCATTTCTATTGTCACACAGATGTTAAAATACTTCATTTTAAGTCCAAAAACATCCTTAAATCTCACCGTAAGATACCGATGAAAAATCAAGATGAATTGTAAGGCAGTAGTAGTGCTGTTTGATAAATCGTTAAGTAAATTTAAAGAAGTGAATTTATTATCCTGTCCCAGATATCATAAGTATAAGATTAAAAAAATTTGATCATTGAAAACCCAAATGTAATTGCAACAGAACAATTATAAAAAAGGAAACATTCCAGAGAAAACTTCTATGAAAGCCATCGCTGTTACCTCCAACTTCCGGCAAGGAGTCTGTCGCTGCCATCAATTTTTCTATATTGGCGAAAACTTCCAAAAGGTATGAAGTATCAGAGAGAGCAGAAGTAGCCATTGCTTCAACAGTTCTCTATTAACTCTTTCAAGTTCCAAAAATGAATCTTGAAGCCGCCGCTTACCATGATTATACAAACTGGCAGCGCAATATCACTGAACCATCAATAATTCAACAAGTGTTTGACAGAAATCTTCAGTCGTTCATAATACATAGTGGTGACAGTGAACCGCCTTTTCTGCGTTTACTCTGTCAACGTAAACAACTTTAAGATCTGCAAAGACTGTAACAGAAGCTTCAGTAACTTTATCTTCGAAAACAGCAAGAGATGCATTCATTAAAGCTAAAATAGCATCTCGCAGTGCCATGCCACAAATTAAGAGCAAAAATAATTTCGTTGCTAATTACTTATAAAAGTATCACTTAAAGTATAACTACAATAATGACTTATTTTTATATTTAATACATTAAAACTTACCTTAAATCGTTGTTTTATTATAAAAAAAATATATCAACTATTATGCTCGTATGAAAAGATAAAATATGGGATTAATTTCGTGATTTTTCATAATTTTAAGGTCAATCTGAAGACAGAAGATTTTTTCTTATCATTATGAAACTTTATTTATAATTAAAAGACGTCATTTAGCAATCTTTTTTACTATTACAATTCAATTCAAGACGAATTTAATTTTCACATATTGGTGGCCCACCCTATTTATATAGTCAGATATACAAAGGAAAATTTTCTTTATACGATTTATCAAAAGCTCTGATTTTATCGTGTTATTGTTGGTTATCGTGATATTTAAATATTTTGGTATTTCTAGGTCAATTTAACTGTTTTCAGTTCTAATGATTTTATAAAAAAAATGAAACTAGAAAAGTGTGTTGATACTTACAGGGAAGTAAAATTCATTGTTTGTCTACTACGTAGAATTAAGAACACAAGTAGATTTTTTAAATTAGTTAAATTTTTAATAACCAAATTAATTAATCAATTAGAAAGAAATACAGAAAAATCTAATTCACGAAAAAATATTAGGTTACTTTTTCGTGAATTAGATTTTTCTGTATGTCTTTCTAATTGATTAATTTATTTGGTTATTAAATATTTCACAGAACTTTGTTCTGAAAAAAATTACAACTTCACAAATATGAATGTGTTCTTGAATAGTTAAATTTTTTTCATTACTAGAAGCATGTTTTTTCAGCGTTTTTTTAGCAAACTATAAAGCAATATAATATTTATACAACCAAGATTCCGAATCTCTGGGACTCAATAAAATATGTATAAATAAATATTAAAATGAAGTGTCCTATTCCCTGATTGATCGTTCTCTTCATATCCCTCCCCTTTTCTCCCCACTCGACGGGCGATAAGACTCCTCCCCGATACAGAGCGAGTGTCTTCTGCGGAATTATATTAAAGTATGTATACGTTTTATCTGTATATGACAGAACAACAAAAAATAAACATTGCTTTGTCAAAAATACTAATGTAACAATAAAATAAAAGTAGGTAGGATGAATACTTTATAAAAAGTTTACCCTCAGAGAAAATATTATTATCATTGTGCCTAAATAAATCGATGTCTGAGAAATATTTCTTATCTAATTTTTCAAAATCCACTAACTAAGAATATTTGCGATGACGCAGTATTAATTAATTTATTTATGTTTATAAATATGGTATAGTAAAATTCAAAAAATTAGTTAACTTTATAATGCATTTTAACGTCTTTTGATCCACCTAAACCAAATTTTTCATTTTTCATAGTTACTCGTTAGGACCTTGCGCGCAATAAAGATCCTGCCCTTCGCCCTAACATCACAAATTCTTCCCCACGATACAATTTCGTGTGAGATTATATATCATCTGTTTCGAACTTTGCACACTTGCAGTCTTGAACTCTGGAAAATTAAGTTACCACATTCCTCCCACCTTATATCAGGAGCAAATTTTGGATTCAATGATACTCTTTATGGCTTGTGAAACACAATGAGAGCCCTTCCTCCATCCCCATTCTATTTATTTGAGTTATACTTTACAATATAACAGCTAGCACTAAAACTGATTTTTTTATAATTATCTTTAGCTAAAAAATGACAGAATTTGCTTTCCCTTAGCTGACTCCTGACAAATACTCGTATTTGTTAAATGGCAACTGTTCCATACTTTGATCGCTTGCACTCTATAACCCTGAATAAAATAAAGATGAAAATGTTACCTCCATTATTACTTTTTAGGGTCTGTGAACATATCCCCCTTCCGGTTTGAACTCTCCTCCTGATTCCAGGGCAAACCCTGGACTTGGGTTCAAGGGCTACTAGTTATTAATATATTAATATTTTCACACGTAGCTACGCGTTTGTGCTATGAAAATTATAAAACTATAAAATAAGCAAGCCATACAGACACAAATACATATGTGAATATATGATTACTTGCGGGTGTAATGATTCTCTTACGTTTCAACTTCATGCATTTTACAAAACAAAACAAAATAATATAAAAGATTGAACCGAAGTGCCGTTCTAGTAACTTTAATTTCACCATTAAAACGCCAATAACAACAAAAGTCTGGTCATAAAAATGGCAATGTAAGCCGGCAATTCTTTTAAACAAAGAGAAATAATTTCCCCGTTTATCTCCCAAGGTAGGAACCTCGGTGAATGAATTAAAAAAGGCCGTTAAACGACGCGATGCAGCGACCAGCGCTCTGTCTAATGGCTCCAGAGTATAGCAGGGGAGGATTGGATACATAACCACCTTAATCTTGAATACTTTTATCCAACACAAGAAGAACCGCGACCATCTTTTATTAAAAGAAACATCACTCCACAAATCCAAAAGTGATCGAAAATACTTTTTTTGACGATAGACGTTTTTTTAATTCGCACAATTTGAGCTGTAATTTTACGAGCGAGAGCGCTAGATTTTCTGTTATAATTAACGTATCTATCTACAGTATGGTTGGTGATTTTAAAAAATGATCATTGAGGTAGTTTCGGCATGTGAAATGGATGGAAAAACGGGTAAAGAATGATTATCAAAATATACCATTCTTTGAAGAATGAATGTTAAAAAGCAGCGGGCGCTTTAAAAAAAGTGCGAAAGACTTTTCCATTATGAAAAGTCCATCTTTATTAAATTTTAATATTTTTTTATTATTTATTTATTTATTTAACGCCCTTATGGGCTTTTACAAAATATAAATTAAAAAAAATAAAAATAACATAAGACAGATGCACATTTAAAAGGTACAAGTACATATAATAGAATTGTGTAAATTTAAATTGCTGTTAAAAGATTCAAGTGCATATAATGGATTTGTGTAAATTTAGATTGCAGTTAAAAGATTCAAGTACATCTTATAGATTTGTGCAAATTAAAGATACGTTTAAGTAGTAAGAAGAAAATGATTGTAAGTAGTAAGAATAAGAAGAAATTTTTTGCAGTTAAAAAGATTCAAGTACATCTTATGGATTTGCTTAAATTACAAAGAGAAGTTTAAGTAGTAAGAAGAAAAAAAATATTATCCATTTCCATTTAGTTGAGATTCAAAAAATTGTATCGACTTTATCCTATAAACAGTTATATTATCAGCAAAAATGTCAGCCGCCTCTGCATGTTCATTCCCTAATGAGTGTAGTCTGGGGATTACAGAGTTTGCTAATGCATTAGTTCTGACATTTTCACTATAATAGAATAATGCACTGTGTCTTGATGACTTGGTGGGGCATATAAGTCGATCAGACTAACTATCTGGGGGCAATCAATCATGCTATTTATGATCCTATAGAGAAATATTAGGTCTGTCACGGTACGTCTCACAGACAGGTTTAATAGTTGCAAATAACTAAGGAGATGTTCATAATTGATATATTCCAAGCGTATATTTAATTTGTAACTAATAAATCTTAAGAACTTTTTTTGGATTCGTTCAACTGCCGTTGAATGATTAACGTAGTGAGGCGACCAAAAATCGAGTTATGTTCAACCTGAGGTCTGACAAGAGAAGTGTAGAGGACTTTAAAAGTGCGCAGGTCTGTAAAGTTTTGTAAAGTTCTTAAAACAAATCCCAACATTTTGAGACCTTTATTAGTTATCAAGTCAATATGGAATGAATGATAATTTACCGTCAAAAATTACTCCTAGATCACTCATCTCCCTAACTGATGCAAGGTTTACATCATTAATTTTGTAGGTGAATTTAATAGGATACTTTTTTTTTGTAAAACTAATAGATTAGCACTTGGAGATATTTAGATAAAGGTGATTGTTGGTACACCATTTGAACACATTTGAATCCAAATTAGTTTGTAGTATCGTACAATCGGACATACTTTTCACTGATCTAAATATTTTTTTGAAAATATTTATGAATGATGTACAATTTCTGATTTTTGCGAATGACTTGTCATTCGCAAAAATCAGAAATTGTACATCATCAAAAATGTCAGCAATGTCATTTATAAAAAGGATGAACAAGATTAGTCCAAGATGTGAACCCTGCGGAACTCCACTCAAACAAATGAATTCTTCTGATAATGAAGAGTTAATCTTTACCGATCAATACTGCTGAAATAAAATAAATTATACTGATTGTCGGTCAAATAATATACAAAACAATATATTTTTATAATATTAATAATTTTGTCTTAAACGCTCAATGTGAAAATATTAGGAAATACGGATTTCGAATAAAGCGGTAGATATACAAGTATGTATACTCTGAGTCAAATGTATAGTATCCACTGGATGGTGGGATCTACCTGTGAAACTACCAAGGTTTTCTCTCCCTCGCAATCAGTGGACCCTCTTCAACCACATCTAGTGCATCCGCAGTCAATGTGCTTTCCTGTTTGTGGTGCTCTACAAACCACCACACACGTTGCTGGTGTAACGTTGTATCCCCATACAATTACATAGTTATTCTAATTGAGTACGATTTATTTCATTAATTATTTTCTTGACAGTCTTATAGTTAAAAAAAACATAAATATGCATGGGAAATGTTTTTTGGAATGAATAATATTGGAAAGAAAATGGAAATAAAAAACCTTTACGTTTTTTGATTTTTGTATCCAAAATATATTCAAGTTTATGAAAATTAGAACCTCACAAATACACATCATTAATTTAAATTAATGATAAATTATTAATGATGAAAAAATGAAGTTTAATAACACTGAAATCGTATTTTATTTTTTATGTCATTAAGGCGTATTATGTACGCGTATGTACTGAGAATACAATACAATAATTACTGAATTGAAATGAACTTATTAATCAAGATGAATTATGGAATTCTTACAGAGACGAAGATATTTATATGCGAAAAAATAAATGAATAAATGAATAAAAAAATAAAAAAATGAATTCGTGAAATGACAAATGGTATGTATATATATTATATAATATATATATATATATATACATTCGTTTCGCATATAATGAACTTCGTATCCGCTAGACTTGTATAATTTAATTAATATATTTTCCTGTGAATAGTGACGGATCTGGCCGCTGGCAATACCGGTTTTATACGTTAAATGCGCAAATAAAATGTTTATTTTCAATTTAACGATCTCGACGTGGACTAAGAGGTAAAATAAACCGATCGCATCGGCGGGTTCTCCGCTCACCTCACAGCACATGGACCGAACACTTTAGATGTCTTTTCGAATATGAAATAAAATTAACAATTACTAATAACCTCTTCAATGTAACATGATAAACAAATAAGTGATAATGTCCGAGACACTCCTCATATAATGGTTTCTATGAAATTATTTCAAAAATACAACAAACTGATATTTTTGTTTCTTATAATTGACATTAAATTACTAGCATTCTTCGAAGTACGTTATCAGCTAATAACTTCATGATTTATTATCACTCGATTGCGCTTATTGCAATCTATTAGAGAAAAATGGGATGCCACCAAGTGCGGTTGGTTTTAGGGCCACAATATTAGCCACTGCACAGTCATAATCGCAATAACCAATATCATCTAAGATTATAAAATGTTAAATCTATACCTATAAAACTCTGTCTGTCTGTCTGTTCTCTGTACAAATCCATACCGTTTGTCCGATTTGAGTCAAATTTTGCATACTTATGCTTTAGGACCCGGCGGGTAACATAGGTAACATTTCTGCCCTATTCACTTACCCCTTCCCCTACCCCTGACATATTTTCGATGCAAATCTGTACCGTTTGACCGATCCGACTCAAAATTTGGGAACATATTCTTTAGGACTCGGCAGGTAACATAGGCAATACTTCCTCCCATTTTCTTACTCCTTCACCCCCCCTGACATATCATCGATGCAAATATCCAAAGCGATCTTGTTCAGCATAGCTGTAGCTTTTCCAACAGGCATAACCATCGGCAGGTTGGTCCTGTATATTGGAATGTAAAACAATCTATGCTGACGATGTCTAAGGTAATTATCAGGAACATACAAGCGCCCGCGCCGCTTTTCGTTCGCCATAGCGATGTCATTCAGTCGAGGATCGTTATAGCAGTCGATGAGCGTTGTTTCTTGAAGACAAGAAAATTTCTTGTATATGCTACAACGATCGTCGATCGTTCCTGTAACTCACGTAGCCTAATATTATTCAAACGAATCTCAACAATTAGAAATAGGTACTTAACACTTGTGTTGATTTGCTCGTTTTACTGGCTCTGCTACCCATATTCATACACGCGACAATACACTGAACACGGAAGGATTCTCCCGGTCGGGTGGAAATTCTTCTCCCTTCACATTCTACCACGTTGGGGATCTTTTATCCACATACAAACAGAGTAAACAACCCGCCAAACAACCTTCGATAAACGGCACATGACGAAAAAGATAAACTTGCGTAGTCATTCTTGTTGTAAAGTGTTCTATCTAATTAAGCAGACTGAAATCCAGTTTAAATATTTTATTTAAAATTACTAAATATTTTATGAACTTTAAACATTTTTTCAATTCTAAACGAAATTTCAATTTTCCAATTTGTAAGTTCCTATATTAACAAATATATTGTGGTATTTCTTTAGGTAAATTAAAATATGACATTATTTACTTTTGACTTTTTTTCGTTATTTACAAAACAACATTTTGGGAACAAAGATATATTGACATATCATATAATAGTCTGTAAATTTCAATTCAAATCGTTTCATTCAAAAATAATGTTTAAAAAAGCTCCAAACACCATTTTTCACATGAAATCTCATCTTGGAACGGAAATAGGGGAAATAGAGATATTTTGTTATGAATGTCACTTTCAGAATATTATTTACCGACAAAGATTCGACAAAATCTTTGTATTTTCATGTGAAGATTTTTGTTTTATTACTCATATTATAAAAATACAGCATCTAGAATGAAAATTTAATCACCTTTTATCACGAAATAAAATATATATTTCAATACTACACAAAAATAAGTTTATATTGAGAAAAAATTCATTCAAGTTAATAACAGGCTACATTTTACTTCATTTTAATAAAACTGGTTATTGACGCCTTAAAACTATTTATCAGGATCATTATCGACCTCTTGATTATCTGTATATTCAAAAATAACAAATAAATGTGTTTTTCTCTTAATCTTATCGATAGTTCTTTAAGAGTTTCTCCATTATGTGACATTTTACTAAAAAATAATAATATTTGAATTTTATATAGTGACAGTTTAGATTCCATTGCAATTTTTGTGCCTATTATAATTCAAATACCTTCTGTAAAAATTATTTGATTGTTTTTCTATGTGATATAAATTATAATATGATTTGATTTTTTCTCTATGTGTGAAGTGAATTTGTGATTTGGTGCATTTTATAAGTATTACACGCTTATTATACACTTATTTTTAACTAAATTTCAAAATCAATACAGGTAGTTGCTTTAGAACAGACTTGTCTAATTAAGCAACTACCTCCTCTTTCTATGCAATAAATAATTTAGAATAAATAAATAAAAAAATTAAATATATTACGACGTGAGGTTCAAGTCCTCGTGACCTGAACTCCTCGTCACCACCAGCTAGTACAGTCTAAGAAGAATGCGACGAACCGCATGATGCGCACGTGGAATCTCCGGACCGCACCATGTGCCTCTCACATCAATAACTTCCAATTTGCAACAGAGTAGGCAAACAAAAAGCTGTGCCACAGAAGGCGACTACAGCCAATTTACCCAATGATATTTTTCTAAGATTGTTTCATTAATTCTAATTGGAAATAAAATGACCGATCCGCGACACTATCGATAGCGGCCGCGCGATATAAAAAGGAAATCAATTTAACCTACAATTTGAGGATTCTACTAGCGGTGGCGCCAGCGCAAATGTCGTGGACCGGGAAATCATGATGCTAAAAATTCACATCTCAATTACATTAGACACTATGCCGACACAATGTCTTTAAAGCAAGAAAGAACACTGATGACCAGATCTCTTTCACATCTCCTTGCCTCGTCGAAGTTCACGTGACAGCGACGTCTCGCTAGGCCAGACGTGTAATGGGCACTTCAAATATAAATTTGGATCCGGAATATTTTGAGTTTGTTCAAATCTTTCAGAACAGTGCTGGATTTATGTCACAGAGACATTATTAATCAACTAGTGTATATTATAGATATCTCACAGAGACGAAACTGTATTAATTATGGGAAAGTAGGTATAGAAGTCATTTGGGTGTACACAGGACTTATGACCTGTCTTTTTATGGTTGGCGTAAGTGATCACTTTACACAATTGTAACATTCGCCATTTCCACCCATGATAGAATATACCATGCTCATTCATTTTTTGGAAGTTGTATGTATGTTCAAATTGCGTGGAAAGCTTTCATATATTTCATTACACACAATAAAGTATATTGCTCTCAAAATTCCGTAAAAAATCAATGTAGATTTTCTCATTAGCGACATCTGTGGGGATTTAGGGGAATGAAAATGGCTTTGTACAGGCCGCATGGAAAAGGCGCTTACAACTCATATATGAGAGCTTTCCACGCAATTTGAACATATATACAATACTTCCAAAAAATGAATGAGCATGGTATATTCTATCATGGGTGGAAATGGCGAATGTTACAATTGTGTAAAGTGATCACTTAAGCCAACCATAAAAAGACAGGTCATAAGTCCTGTGTACACCCAAATGACTTCTATACCTACTTTCCCATAATTAATACAGTTTCGTCTCTGTGAGATATCTATAATATACACTAATTAAATTTGGATCAGATAATACCAGGTTTTGGTGAGAGAAAAGCATTGTTCCGACAATGTTCTGCTGCAGCACGCCAAGGTTTATTGTTCAGGCCAGAGGGAGCCCGGCAGGGGTCGATGGATCCAGCCATGTGGACCCCCGTCCTCGCGGATGTCTTTTGGCGGCTTCACGTGGTGAAATCCTGCAGTAAGAACCCTATATTAAGGTGCGAAGATTTCACATCTTGTCAGTGAGTGGCAAAATCTGAATCACGCCATCTTGTCCCGTGTGACCGATAATGCTAGCCGCTAAGCTTCGCAGATGAACGCGGTTCCGATAATGCGCGCGTGGTACCTACGTGCATTTATATGATTTTATTCGGTACAATTATTACGCGCTGTAATAAAAATATTTTTTTATTAACTACCTGCGAAGGAGTGTGACGAATGTAAGTTATTACGTCACAATATATATATATAGGAAGTTGATTTCTTAATTATTACTGGTGACTGACAAGAATAAAATAAAACCTATCTACAACTTCGTACATATTTAATAATTAATTAATTGCACTTTAGTCGTATGCTCTTATGGAAATGATTCCTTAAGGCGGCAAATGAATATTTTGGGGGTTTTTACGAAAATGTGGAAAATCAAGAAAAAACGAAAAAATTTCTTGCAAATTTAAAACATTATAACTTTGTTAACATTGAATATTTCTAAATTTTCTTAGTACGGAATCTAGATGATGAAGTATACTTTAAACGTATATAAAACATATTTTTCGTACATTCATTCAAAATTAGCGCCAAGACACTAAAAACGATTTTTTGACGGCGGCCTGTCGATTAATGCTTATATTTTATTAATTAATGTCAATGATGTACAGTTTATTACTTTTATATAATAACAAAGCATATATCTAGTCGTAAGTTATTTCCCTAAAAAAAATGTAGTCTAGAATATACATTTTGATATAAATGAATAATAAAAACCTACATTTTCGTAAAAAAAAAAAACGCCGAAATATGTATTTGCAGTGAATGTCCAGCCTTAAGCTTATTATTTAAATCTTATTAAGGGGTTTTATTTTTAGTTAATTTTTTTACATTTAATATAAACCATCGTTTACAATAACAAATTATTAATTCAACGTCTAAGCACGAACATGGCTCAATGATGCATGATGAATACAACTGTGTAAAACAATGTTTATACAAATAAATTATGTTTACAAAAATTTATGTGAAAAAAATAAACACCGTTCAATTATTATTCTACTATTGATCAAATTAACTATATTAATAATTAACTAAATAAATAAACAAAATTCATATTGATTAATGTTCAATTACTTTTATTTCTAAAAATGTATGTATTGAGATTCGTCACAAAAAAAAACACGTAAAAAGGCTCAACTTGATGATCCATGCAACGGGTGTATTTTCATATTTTTAATTTACAATTTTTACTTTCCTTATGTATCTCAAGTCGTATAAATGTATCTACACCAGCCTTCGATTTATTAGTGCGCCATAAAAACTTTCTCCACAGCACACCTGCCTTTAAAAGCACAATTCTCAAATGCATAATTTAACACTTGGATAGAAATTTCACCTTCAATATTTTAGCGAAGGTCTTTTTCCTGTACCGGCAGGCTATTAAAAAATACATAAAATACTTTTCCGCCATTTTCCGCTCCTTTATTGTTTACTATTTATGAAAAGAAAATGGTTAGCAAAAAAATAAGCAATGCGGTTTAAAGTGCTTGAAAGTGCTGCGACGCCGATATTAAATATTTATATAGTGGGTTCATATTACAATAAATCTTGGATATTCTCGTTATAACAATGAGGTTATAATTATTAAGATAGAAAATAGGGATATACGCGTTCCTGTGAGATATGTCAAGACATCTGTTAAACTTCAACTATTGTATGATCAAGATATGATTGTTACATTATGTTGCTATCTTCAGAATAGCCCCACGGGTCACGGGTTCGCGGCAGTGATAAAACGACATGAAACATTAAAAGTTTTATTTATCACAAAAGTCACTGGATACAAATTTAACCGGAGCACTGTTCTTTAATTTCTCCGTCTTTGGAATACTTTATATTCTGCTAGAATATTTGCCCATCTGTGCAAATATTTGCATATAAACACTTTATTTGCACTGTCTATTGTTCACCCGCTGGTTTCTCTTTAATAATAATAATACTGCGCAGCGATAGCTCACCCATTTTATACAATTTGTCATTTCACGAATATTCTGGCATACCTAATCTTATATCTTCGACTAACTTCGAGTTCTTCTTAACTATTTCAGACTGTTCGGAAACTATTCATTATGTATCATTCTTCTCGATTTTTGTAATTAATTCTACTACCTTGCAACTGATACAAAGGCTTAGAAAATTTTATCTCTAACCTAAAAATATCAGATCTAGAAGACATAGGAGTGTTAGATTAGGGAATACTTTACATATTTATCGAGAACTATATCAAGCAGTAACATATATCTAGTATATTCTTATTACATAGAATATTGTTTACACTTTATATGTTAAATTCTATTTTATATCCCATAATCACAGATTTTATTGGGTCTAGGAGACATAAAATATTATAATTATTAATTATTAAATATCCTTTAATTGAAAAATAATTTTAAAATTTGATTCAACAAAGATTGAAATGAGTTGAGATCCATCGGAAGCAACGGTGTGAACTATTTTAAGATAAATTTAATTTAATCAATGATCTATTATTGGATAATGTTCACGCACTTTGCACTTTATCATTATCCATAACACACGCATAAATATTTATAAATATGTGTTTTATGGACAATGTGATAAATACGTCATATTCATCACTTTGTCCATTACACAGACATTTTTAAATAACAACAGATTATAAATATGTGTTGGTTTTTAGATTTCTGTAAGAATTTTAACATATTACTAGCGCACGTTTTTTGAATAAATAGAAATTATGTAGGATTTGAGTTGCAGATGAACTGAAATCCAGATGATTTTCTAATAAGTAACTTATGTTTATTAATAAGTTTTTAAAAAATAGTATGCAGTACCTACGAGTCCTTATTAAAAATTAAAATAACTAAAAAAATATACCATTAAAATAGTACATTTTACAGACTGAATAAAAAAACTTTTTAAGAGCAGGTAATTGAGTACTGAAGTTTTAAAAATAACAATTAACTTCTAACCTGCATGTTTTAATAGTCAAAATGTGCGCTTGTCTTTCTCGTTCGGGATCCCTTGGGGAAAAATCTTTTCAACAAAGTATAACAGATTTTTAAAGGTTAAACTCGTGACATTACCTTTTTTACCAACGACATTTAAAGTTCATATGCGTACAAAACATGTACCTATCAGAGTTCTAAACGGATGATTTCAAAGTTTTTATTGACATCCAACGACTCCTGTCAAATTTTCAACATATATATATTATATAATTTTTTCTAATCCCAACGTGTAAGCTCAAAATTGGTATAATATTCGTAATGAAAATTTAACTTATTTTAATCTATTTCATATTTTTTCTAGTTCTAGTTTGCATTATTTGATTTCATTGTCAATTAATTAATAGCCTTTTTTGACTTCTGAAGAAATTGTAATTTATTGACTTTTCGTCAGTTTAAAACTTACAAAGTCTTAAAATTTTCGTTGCTATAAAACAGATATTCATAAAACCATGATGTAACAAAACAAAAGGTTTTATTCTTTAAATAGCTAATTCTTTCTCCCAAAATTAAATTTATTTTTTTTTGTTTCAATCATACATTAAAAGTGTAGCAGACAGATAAACGAAGTGATTTATTTTCTGTCAAAATCTTCAGCAAAAAATATGGGTGTATAATAAAATAGGTTTCACTTTCCCAAAACACTGTAGGAATACGTTTTCGTTATTTATGTCAATAAAAAGTCATATATATATCCATATGTATGCAGTTAATTCACAAATTGATAAAAAATGAATAAAATATATATTTTAAATTAATTTTCATCTGTCGGGGGTAATGTAGTAGGTAATGTTAAATTCTTATCAAAATAAATTTACTTATTGTCATGGAAATTTTATGTAGATAAAAATTGCCTTCCATATAACATTGGTTAGATGAGTAGTAGCGATTATGTTTATAGCATTTATTTTACTCTTATAGTCTCAGACTGAATTCCACGCAGGCGAAGTAGCGGGCACAGCTAATATATAATATGTGGATAGTCCGTTTTTGCATCTGTACGCTATATACATCTTAAACCTGGCTCTTTCACCACTGTCATCAAATAGTTTGTTTTTGTGAACTTGTAATTACTTTTAATAAAAATTAACGCAGATTTATTTATTTAAAATAAAAACATTCTCGAAGATCATTAAAATTAACGATTTTTTGCGTAAATTTAATTATTAAATTTCTTCGGGAGACTACGAGTCGATGTGTTCTCCCGAAGCAATTTAAAGTACCTGAATAAAAATATTTTTCAAGGAAAAAGTCTTCGCCAAAATGATGAAAGGCATTTTTTTAACAGCCCACGATAAGATCTGAAGCTCTCTCTTTATAGAAAATCATTTTCAGTTTCACTTTAATCGACTGTCATTAAGTGATACCTCATTAGCTTCTCCGACATTAAATATCCATTTGTTATACACTCCGCGGCTGTAGATTTCTTTAATGTTCAATTTCTCTGGAAAACACCGGTTTTTCTTTTGATACCATCGCCAGGAATAGCTTTTCGGTACGCTCCAGCAAATGCCAAGATGCTTTAATGTACGCAGAGAGTATACAAGAATGAGAAATGGCCGCAATAACTCAGCGCGCCATTATTTACTTAGAAATCACTTCTATGTCGTTATTGCAGACATTCCAAACACATCAGCATGACGTGTGTTGTTCTAAAAGGGCTTTTATTTTTATTTCCCGTTCATATGAAAACGCATTAGTGTAACGACCTTTGGCTTGATCTTTTTCAACTGTGGAATTGTAAAATGAAGAAACAAATGAAAAAAGTAATAATAATTGAATGCCCGAATTAAATAAAGACACTAAGCCAGAAAACATAAATAAAAAGTTAATTTATATTATAAGAGCAAAGGCCAAAATAACCAAAAATTTTTTAAATGTTTTAACAATTTTTAATTTGTTAATAAACTGATGTGCAGTTATAATCTACTTAAACGTCTGTAATTAGACAAAATCTCGGTTATGATAAGCAGAAATGATGATTTTTACATGATATAACTATAAGATGTTTATGCTGTAATACTCCCAACCACTGAGGGAGTCGCAAAACTCAAAAAGTGATAAACCTTAAGAAGTCCCTAAGGTCGCGTTAACAGAACCAAACTTTTGGAAAATGTTTTATATAAAAAGTTTCCCATATCCTTTAGACCGTTGTTACCGCTGAAATAAAAAAAATAAAGAGTTTTCTCATCTCATAATATTGCGACAATAATTTGAGCAGTAAGAAGCACTCACTCACATAATAAAAATATATGTTGAAGTAACTATTATTTATATATATATTTACATATTGATGCACCTACAGACAAATTTCAATGTGATGTTTTGTGGGTCTGAGATGTAAAAATAAGAACAAATGATAAATAAAAAAATATATATATAATTTGTTAGTAATTTTTGTATCTAACAACAAGATGTAACAAAGCTGGTCAACAATACTTTACAGGCAGATTCCTGCTTTAAAATGTTCAAGGAACAATGTTTTGAATACAATAGTCATAGAGATTAATGACAAAATGTTACATTTTTATTCTATATTTCTGAATTATCTATCTTATTATTGCCACGTAACACATAAATACAGAAACACCAAGCTTTCGACACGGTATTGCGAGCCAATACAACACAACACTGACAACGTTCTCGCCTTGCATTCGACACGGTATTGCAAGCCGATACTTAACCACAACACCAACATAATTATAGTATAATTTCGGATTTTTAGAAATTTTATTGGTTTTTTCAAATCGGAATCATTAGAAAAGTTTGATTAGCAACGGCGCGGCGGCCCGATAACGTCGCGGAATATTTTCCAAATTTGAATTACTCCGTCGGAATAATAGGTACATCACTACGAATTTCGAAAATTTACAAAACAATTGATTCACAGATGACAGCAAAATTGGGTTTTTTGGGAAAAAAGCAAATAACAATTTATTTCTTTTAGATTTCTGCTTAGTTTTGAAGAATTCTACATTACTCAAATCTGATTCTGACTAAATCATTTGACGCTGGAAATTCATAAGGTACGATATTGATGATGATTGAATCTATCAAAATCTTGACACCTCAAAACATCCGACATTTTAGAAATATATCTAATTTCTGTAAGTTTAGTGTTATGTTATATGTTTTAATTCGTCTTTAATTGTTGATATATTTTACAAAGAAAGGGACTATTGCAAAAACTTGGTTTTTATGGGTTACTTTTTTACATTTCAAATTTGCAATTTATGCAATAAGAGGAACAAATATAAATTTTTAAATAACAAAATATATAATTGTGAGGTTGTAAAGTAATGATTCCGCAAATTCACAAAATATGTTTTTGTTAGTATTATTAGCAGTATTCATATAGGTGTAATAAAAATATTTGTCAAATTTTATTATTAAAGACTTGATTTTTTACATTTAACTCACATATGCAAGATGATGCATAGGTTGATTTTGTTATTTAACAAAATTACAGAAAGTCAGATTAAAATTTAATTTAAAATGAACAATTGCTCTCTCTCACGTGAAATAAATTGCTAACCCCTTTATTCATTTTAAATACACCACACACACGGGGACATATCTACAGAAACAAAAGTATGTATGTATAACGCTTTGTTTTAAATTACCAAGTTCCGCCTGTCTCAACTATTGCATCCCGCATGCATTTTCCTCGTTAGCTATTCGCCTCCGGCCGAAACCAGTAGGTCGATTGTAATGAAAAATTAACACGTTGCTCAGTTACGCTAACTCATCACACAAAATGACAGTACAATGTATCTTAGACATTTTCAATGTCGAGTGGTATGCAGAATACCGGTGAATTCAAATTTCTAATATTAATCAAAATAGGCTTAGTGTTTTTTTTTTTTTAAATTGGAAGAGTTTGATCAGAATTAAAAATTTGACCACTTGACAAAATAAACACGATACATTATCACAATGAACTTATCAAAAGCGTGCCACATTTACTATTTTCATAGTTTTAGATTTTAATGTATCATCTAAGACGAGAAGTGTCCAATCAATGCACACCTCCAGTGTTCACACATTTCTGCCTAACTTTTATAAAAGAGTAATAAAGAGATATAAAGTAACGTTATGGAACGTGAAACGAAAGAAAATTTAGAATATAAATATTTGATAAGGGAATAGATAAAATTAGTCGATTTAATGTAATATAGCAAGAAAATTTTTAGCGATGGAGAAGGACAATCGTTGGACATGCATAGTCAAATAAAGATACCCGAGAGGATTTACGCGCAAGGTACAATGACGACACTGAAGTAGTGATTGTATTGACTCAGGGCTTCTTGAGAAGCTAGTTTAGATTTCGTAATTATTAATAACATGAATTAGGAGCTAGTGTAGATTTCGTGAACTTAATTTGGTACCCCTCGGGATTTCAAGGATTAGGGTTCAAGCTTTTCCGAAATCCTCTGGACTGATAAAATTAATAACAATGAATAACCTTTAAACAGAGAAATCTGGGATATATATTTTTCAAATTTTATTAGAGACACTAACAGAGTAAATAGGTGCATGATACATAAAGAATACTACATCATTAATTACGACTCTGCCATTTACAAGTGTCTTCGACCTGCTCTAATATAAACATGCTTATGTATATTTTATAATATTAATGTAATGTGAAAATGTTAAAATATGTAACTTAATAATTGGTTAATGTGTTCTATGGGTTTAGGTTATCGTCAAGAAAATGGATGTTGTGTAGGAGTGACATGTTGAATGATGATAGGATCTCTGCAGGAATATCAATAGACATTACAATCAGAACAATATGTATTATAAGTGCGACACATTCTTGTGATGGGAGAAAAATAACCAATATTATTAGAGTGCTGGCTTATTCTAAAGAACTCAGTCAGTTTTAACATGCAGTCAACAACTCCACCGAGAATCTTGTGTAGTACAACGAGATCTTTTTGATCTATGATAGATGGACTCTTTTGTGCATCTTGTAAAAGGCAAGTCGATCCTCGTAGCTGTGAAGGTTATTGTGTTGACCAGCTTTGTAGGACGAAATACATAGAATCTTTTTTTGCACTCTTTTGATTCTCGCAACATGTGTAGACAACTAACACTTCGCTCAGCATCAACATCTAATACAAATAGGTTAGCTGAAGTAAATCGCGTCCACAAAACTAATTTCGGTGATCGTGCTTTCGCGGTGGCTGGACCAAAGTTATGGAACAAACTACCTAATAAACTGAGACAAACAGACAGCTTACCACTGTTCGAAAAACAACTTAAGACGCATTTATTTAGACAATCCTATAAAAACCTATAGAATCTGACCACAACAACGCTAGTTAATGTTTTCCACTCATATTGTGCACTCCGCGAAAACACATAATTCTTTCAGGGACTTACAAACTATTATAGTACTCAATTTTAATTCCACTTCTTGTATGCCACCTAGTGAATAAGTAATAGTAAATAAGTTTTTTCTTTTCTAGCAGTAAGTTGTCTTGTAAGATAATAATTTCTCTGTGTAAAGCGCCCTTGAGGTGAGTATTTCGCGAAAACGGTGCTATACAAATTATCCAATTATTATTATTATTATTATGTGTTCTAAAATAACGAGACAAAATAACTGATGAATATTCCAAGATACAAATACAAGTGATATATAAAGAATTTTTACACTGAAGATTTTTAAATTTGTAAGTAATTCTGGTTATAAATCCCATCAAAGTATATGCATTATTTTTGATATTATCAAAGTGGTCTCTAAAAGTGATAGAAAAAGTTCTATAATCTAGCGTGACACCAAGATCCCTTATTGAATTGACTTTATTGAGTGGATTCATCCAGTTTATAAACATATTCTACTTTTTGGATATTTTTAGTGAAACTACTACAGGAATATTTCTTAACATGAGGTGACATTTTATTTACTTTACACCAGTTTGATAGTTTACCCAGATTTTTCTGTATGATTTGATGACTATCTTCCAGACTACAAATTGTGGGATAGATTTTTAAAACATCGACATATAATAGACACTTATTTCTTAATATGTTCGTCAAGTCGTTAATGAAGATAAGAAAGATCAAGGGATCAAGGTGATGATAAAGTGATAGAAACTGGAGATGAATCATATCTGTTTACGGTCACCACTTGAGTTCTCTGAGAAATGTATGATTCTGTCCATCTCAGAAATGGATTCCCGTAGCACAAAGTTTTGACAAAAATATGTGACGATTAACCTTGACGAACGCCTTGCTGAAATCAATATATATAACATCCACTTGAGATCTCGAATCAAACGATTTGCAAATCTGACTCAAAAACTGAAGAATGTTGGCAGTGGGGATTATTTTGAAACAAGGCCGTGTTGATTAATTACTGCGAAGTATCAGACGGTGAATATGTACTTATAGCAAATAACCTCGAATATGTTTTCAAAACAAGCAAGATATACATAAAGCATGAAAAAGGCTGATAATGATGATGAGAATAAGCTCACACCTAAAATTTACGTACAAAAATAATCAGTATCATCGGAAGCTAACACGGAAGCTAAACGACACTCAGACTTTCCGTTACAATCGCAGCCCAGAACAATGGAAAAAATGACATTATTTTCGCCGCGATATAATGGCTCGCTTCCCGGGAAAACTCTTCTACAATCTCGGCAGGCGACATTGACAAATACGCCCCAACGAAAAACGAATCCGAGGTACACAAAGCTCATTATTGCGGATAACAATAATCCGCTGGCATAAAGCTTCGTGGCCAATGTATGGCGTCGGGCTAGAATAAGGCGCAAATTCCTTCCGCGCTTTTTACTTTACGATATATATATATATATAACAGTCTTTCTTAAGACTACAATACGCGAGTTACCTTAGAAAATAATCCTTCATATATATATATGTATATATATTACTTCCCAAATAAAAAATGGAATAATATAAATAAGTGAATTAATAATTCAAAGAGAACCATATAACTATCAAATATTGACGATTTATTAAAACTTTAGCTGGGATACTGAATAGTGGTAACACGCTGTGTAAGACAGAGCTCCGTGGTTCGAATCCAAGATGCAGCATTTAATTTTTCAGTTTTATTATTTGATATTTGTGTATTTCTCTTAATTTCGTTTATTTATTTCTTATTAAATATTACGGGACTCGTTTCCTTAAATAAATGAAAAATATAAATAACATATATATATATATATATAGATCTATATTAATATATATATATATCTATATCATATCTTACTATGTAATTTATATTTTTCATATATATATATAATATTATCAATAATGAATGCAGCAAGCGAGACTTCACCATTCAACGCCGAAGCAATACACTCCAACTTATTTTTGAAAAACAGCGCAGCTACGGTGCACTAAAATATTTGCTGATATTTTGGCAAGGCGAAGACGGTCCAGCGAGGAAATTCAATCGCAGGTGCCGAAACCAACAAAGAAGAGACGTCAACACAATTCTATGCTTACCGAATCATAGTACCGGGCGAACCCGGGTCAACCAGCTAGTCTACATATAAAAAAAATTTAACACGAATACTCGTACCCTGATCGTTATGCTACCGGTAGCATACAATACCGATTACACTATGACGACACTAAATTTACATCAAATTTGGTGCATTGGGTTATTAAAATTTAATGAAATGCCAGAGATGTTTGAAAATCATTGCTTATGAAAAAGATGATACATTTTCTTATGATTTAACTACTTTTCTATTATATATACGATGTTTTACCGTTACAAATTGTCACTCGTGCTAAAATTGGAATATTTTACTAATAAACATATTACAAATTCATTAATAGTTCCTTTTAAAACAATACAAATACAAATATAGGATGACTTATATAGTGTACGTACGTAGCGTGTAAAAAATTAATGTTATTAATAGTTGCAACGCGAAGTTGAAAAATCCAGATTAAATTCCTTATTTCAATACAAATAAGATTAATAACGTAGGATTATAAAGATAAAAATTCCTTACGTTTTCGTGGGCACAAATAACTTTCTTATGATTTCATCTTATTCGTTAATTTTAATGAAACAACTTTGTATTAACCAATTAACTAGTAACTCTACACTACCGGTTTCGATACCACTGTATCTTCATCAGGACGGACGCAAACTAACTATCCATTATAATTCTAGCATCATCATTCATTCGTCTTATTTGTGTTAAATATCATACAAATAATTAAATTTACTACCTGTAACCCGTCACAATTGACGGTAATTTTACATTTCGGTTCCAAAGGAAAAAGGATTTATTTATTTACTTAAAAAGAAAAGAAGAAAATATATAAAATATGGCGGCCCTCGTAGCCCAGTGGGCATGACACTGACTTCCCACACCGAGGGTTCCGGGTTCGATTCCCGGTGAGGTCATAATTAATCTACGTGATTTACTCAAGCCTGGGTGATTTGTGATGTGTTTCGCTTCTAAAATTGGGCCTCTTGGCCTGTTGAAGCGTAAAATCAAATAAAAAATAAAAATAAAATAAAAAATAAAAAAGCAGATGGAACAAACGGACAACGAAATTATTATAATTGGGATAAAAGCTTTGTAAATATTTTAAACAGCTTTATGTTTCGACGCTGGGATTAAATTTAACCCGCAATATTTGTAATAATAGATAAAGAATTTTATCCATCGCAAAGTGCCTTTGGGTAAAAATAATACCTACAAAACATAATTTATTTATTCATAGCTGTAAATTTTAATTATAATTAAAATTAAATTTTCTTATAAATATGATTTTTTGGCGGCTTATAGAATTGGGGACGTAGCTCAGAGCTAGAGCGGTCGCCTAGCATGTGAGGGGTGCTGGGTTCGATTCTTGACCATGCCAAAAAAATATTTTTTGGATAATTTAAAATTTAATGTAAAGAATAAATAAATATTTACTTATTTACAGCCATTACACCCGTGAAATAATAATAACAATTTTTATAAAAATAATATACTTCAATATTTTTTCACATTTCCCTTGCCGGGTAGAGAAGAATATTGTTTTAATGAAAAATTAACGCGATATTCTCCTTTGATAACTATATCACTATTGCGACAACATAATTGAATAATTAATTACAAATAAAATAGACACCAAAATATAATAAAAAATAAAAAATATACAATAGAATTAAGTAATAGAAAAATATATTCAGGCACCGGGGATACGTACCCCAGTCACCTGAGTGACAGCCAGGTACCGTATCCACTGTACTACGTCGGAGATGACACTGATCTCGGAAAAAATCTGTATAAAGGCAGTGTACATAAAAAAATATATTTTAGTATGTGGAGTGTATTTTTGACGAGTAATACTCGACAGTAGCGACATCGTTAGCATTGCCGCCTCTGGGTTCGGTGGCCCGGGGTTCAAGCCCCATCTCCACCAATTTAATTTGCTTTTTTTAGCCGTGATTTCGAAAAAAATTACGGACGTTACACGACGTTACAGTGACGGACAGACAGATGAACTAACAGATGGACAGACAGACATCAAAATTGTTACAATTGGGATTGCAACGTCGAAAAAGTTTGCACTTCAATTAAATGACAAATTTTCAAATGTTCAAGTGTAAAGCTTTATTCGTGTACATTTACCTCTAGTCTGAGACGACAATATTAGGATTAGGGTACTGTGCGCCAAAATGAAAAATATTAATTTTTCTTTTTAATTGTTTACAGCTACTGGGTGCATCCATCTTCGGTCTCTCTCTGTGGATCCGAGTGGAGCCTGGATTCAACGAGTGGATCGATGTCTTGAACATCGAGGAATACTATATAGGAATCTATGTTCTTCTCGTCGCTTCAGTCATCATCATGATAGTGTCCTTCATTGGATGCGGAGCAGCCCTGATGGAGAATACCCTCGCGCTGTGGGGCGTGAGTACCTGATTTTAATTTAATTTAACAATCTGCCGGCCTCTTAAGTCCTCTTTCGAAAACCCGGTAACATGATATTTGATGCTTACAACGAGGCTTGTCTAACACTACCCTTATACGAGGCTTTTCTGCTTTGCGTGAGGTTTATATGAAAAAGATTTTTTTTTAATATTACTTAAAATTATTATTTCACAAATATTTTTCTTCGATAGTCTCCCGCTAGGAGGACGTCTGATATGTTTTATTGTTTGTGCGTTCGAGCATTAAAGATTTGATAATGCATAATTTGGAAACCATTGATATCCTAATGAACGTAATTCTAAGAAAACTCTTATGAATTACATCGCATTTTACACATCCAGCACGTCTCCAATCTTAATTTATTGCCTCTAATGACTAATGAAGAATCCTACCCACTATGTGACAAAATTCTCTATTTAGGTTCATTATTCTTTTCGCCTGATGATGAGAGGGACAGCTCCTCTCTGGGGATAAATGCAGAATAGGGTAAAATGGGAGTTGTATGATATGTTAAGAAATTTTTTCGGTGTAATTGAGTGTCCTAATTCCAAAAATGTCATAAAATGATGTCGCACTCTTATATTTATTTACATTAAACCAGTAATTCCAATTTAAAAATCGCAATTAATCGGATGTAATGAAAAAATTTTTTTTTGTCTATATGTAAAAACATTTTTATCTTTTAACTTAATCGTAGGATAAACCGCTACCAGATCAGTATTTAAAAAAAAACTTTAGGGCAGAATTTCTGAAACGAAAATATCCGAAATATCCGGCGTTTTTGTGAAGTAAAACTGAAAAACTAAAACCGACTCAGAAACAATATAGATCCTTATATCAAAATACTGATAACATAATTAGGCAAGTAAAAAATAATTTAAAAACAATAATACCAAAAATGAAAATTAATGCAGTACACAATATCTGGTTGTTATTTGCAGGGTTTCTTATTTACAAATAATATCTCCCATCTTCCATTGACACCACTAAAATGCCTAAAGTGCGATATGACTTATCATCATTAGTTTCTGACATTATCAATCCACCGCTGGATAAAGAGCATCCTTCTCTCTCTGAGACATGTATGCCTTTTTTATTTAATAATTTCTTACTCGATCGTTCCAGTCGTAAATGTTATTAGTTTTTCGTTGAAATAATTTCGGAACTTTCTACATTCATTTTATAAACAACACCAAGTACACGCATCATTCCGTATAGAGTTTCATATAGAAAAGTATAATGGATGGTCAAACATTTTGTTTGCACGGCGCGTTCCCATTAAACTGTGTGCTCATTTAACGCTTAATTGGATTAAAACATTACGAAAATAGTCTACCATATCCCGATTTCACCAAATAATCATTATAAATATTTTAATTTAAATAAACCTCATAACTACCTGATGTAGAAAATCATTTTAACAAATGTGCTACAAAACAATTAATGTAATATATATTGTATTTATTAATCTAGTATATGAGTGTGATACATGTAACTTCTAAAATTATAATTGACATTAAAATTTTAATAACATCACATATGCAACCTCTCTCTCTCACACACACACACACACGTAAAAGCTTATAGCGTATATTTCAGCTTATAATTTATAAAAGATCTATAGTTTAGGTTTCTGGAAAGATGAAAAAAAATGAGAATTGATTTAACATGCAATCAAATTTCAACAGATTTACAAATCACACTCTCTCTTTTAAATATACTGAAGTATGCATTACAATGATGTATTTGCTGATGTGATTCGAATTCTTGGCATACAATCTAGATTATCCTCCCAAATTCCCAGAGAATTTTTTTTTACGTTACGGATAAAATCGTTCATTCTGAATGAATCTGCTAACGTAACTCAAAAATTCATTTTTTGTGGAATGGTTTTTAAGAGTTAATCATGTACGACACAAAATTGTTATATAAGTGAATAACTTACCATCACGGCGTATCACTGCGAGATTAGGCATTGAGTATAGGAAGACACATAACCTTGGCTTTACCCACATTGATTCATCTACTCATCTAGATGCTCATATATAAACTTGATAACATTTTATTAGATTCTAGCCTTACGAGTATCATTTGTTCATTTTTGGCACATATAAGATGAAATTTTACACAAAAAATGAACATGAAAAAAATTTGAAAAAAAAAAAAAAATTTTAAATATACGTAATTACAAATGTTAATGTTTTTTATTATTATGATTATAACCATCCAGATCTACCTGGATTTATCAAAACTTATTTTCTATAAATCCCTATCTCACACGCTTTGCTTCCAATTTTTCTCAACTTCTTACCTGTTGATATCTGGTTCAATTGGTAAAATGGTATTATAAAAATGTTGATATTATTATAACGTTAATTTTTCTTAAAGACCTTTGTAAATAAAAATCAATGATTAAATAATAAAAACGCTGTTTGTGCATTTTTCATATTACAATAAATATTTTTCCGTTATTTCGAACATCCTCTTTCCACATTTTTGAATACCTTCGCGTCCCCGCATACACAAGTATGCAGGAATAATCTACGTTATCACTCAACCTATTTCTTACGCGAGGGAAGATTTGAATTGTAATACATACGTTCCACACATTTGAGCGTTTCCGTATTCAAAAAGGAACATTATGACGTCGCATTCCCGCGCAAAACACCAGCCTCTGCTAAGCATTTACCTCCCAACAATGGGCACTCTTTAAAATGTGCCAGGCACATCAGTCGCCTTCTTACGACTGTTGCAAACGGGAGGTATTTTGGTGCTTCCTACTTTCACGGCAGTGTGTTTGAATGCATCATCAAGGAGTGTTAGTGATACGGAGGATATAAGTGAAGCGTTTCCTTAGTTTGATTATGAAATTATTATTATCGATAAGATAAATTTATTTACATGTTTTCCAGCGTAAATGAGACGTGACCACAGATATGTGATAACATAATACACATTTTTAACAATAACACGATGATTAAAGTACTTATTTCATTATTTGGGACAAATTAAGTATAACGTCTGATATTTTCAGCCTTATCCTATTGCTAGAATTGTTTATATTTAAGAGTATAATTTAATTTAAGAGTAGAATTTTTATATTAGAATTGTTTATATTTAATATGTTAAGAAAGGATGCAATAATTTAAGTTATAAAATCAAATAAAAGTGAATAGACTGGAACATTCAATATCATTATCTATTATTACAAAACGCTACAAAATTATTATTATAAATTCGGTAAAATATACGAATTCGTAAAATTATTTCCATAAAAATCTCAGACGAAAGTTAACTGAACTATAAATCGGTTTCTCTTTGTTACGAACTTTACTCCGAGTTTTTTAAAACATTAATTATTATTGACTTAATTTCACGAAACGATTGTTAAATATAATTTGCATTATCTATTCTTATGGTAGTATACACATTTTTTTAAATGTTTTTAATTCATGGTGAAAAATAATCAACAATCAAAATTAAAGCAGGTTTCGAAACAGTCACACAAACATTTAAGTTATTTTGATTGATTTGAAATCAATTAGAATTACTAAAATAAAATATTTAATTTTCGATTGTTAAGGAGTAACAGCTTATAAATTTAAAATAATCAATCGCTTTGAATATAAAAGGTTATTGAATACCCCAAACCCGAAAAATGATATAGGAGTAAAGAATATTCCACATATCTGCCAGTTTAAAACATCTTGTGAAACTGGATATACTCTCCGTGATATTATGTGTACCCAAACGTATTCGTATATATCCAAACATGAGATGAGAAGGCTTCTAGACCGGCAGACTTCCGTTTCCGGCCACCGGAAACAGGGCCCACATGACACCACCATGTGATTGTTTCAGTTTCCGGATCCATCTTGTAAGCGTCATGTAAAAGGACACGTCATCCAGCCAAAGAGAACCTTTCAAATACAACGTGTATCAAGCGTACAAAGCGATCGTAATGTCCTCACTAAGACTGACGTTGATCACAGTTTTTTTAACAAATTTTTCTATAATTAAATAATATGATAAAAAAATCGTTGGTGTACTAGTCATGAGTCACATCACCTAGTGATCTGGTGGTCGGTGGTTTGAGCCCCATTCCAGGTCAACAGTAAATTAGTTCTATTTTCATAGTACAGGCTTTTATCTTAATTTGAGAATAGAAAACCTACCTAATTTTCCATTCTATATAGTTTTAAAAGTACATAGTCCTAACTGCCTCAGTGAAAACTGTTACTCTATAACCTGTGACAAATTAAATATGATGAATTCGGTTAAGTACTATGTTGTTTTTATAGACCAGCAATGAAATTGAAGAATCATAAAAACATTTCAATAATAAATTGAATAAAAATTGTAAATAATGTGCGAAAAGTGTAATAATAGGTTGTGGAGGCTCTTATAAAAGTAATTTACAGACTTTTAAAAAACACTCAGGAACTCAGTAAAACTCCAAAAAACAGTAATATTAAAAAAAACTAGAACCATCTCTACAGACTTACTTTTCAAAGAAATCAATGTTCCAACATTAGATAGATTATTATACAAAAACACTTAAATATTACAAATACATAAAGAGACATTCATTCAATAAAATATAAATACACCACAAACTCATAATAATTCTCATATTCATGGCCAAAAAGCGCGAATAATAGACATTCCCAAATACAACAAAACAACCACATAACATCTTTATCTAGGTGTTAAATTTTTTAATAATTTACCAATGAATGTCAGAACTGAAGAATAATACACTAAATTCAAGAAATACTTAAAACATTTTTTTTTTAATATTGAAATGTTATTTATTGAAAATAAAAATAATACATATATTTTACATTGAATATTGAATACATTTTTTTATACATGTTTAACTGTCCCCAGTAAAGTAATACTTGTGTTTGGGGACAGGAGTATGATACATGAGCATGAATAGAGTGAGGAGTGATGGAAGATCTCAAACTTTCGTTTCGGTGGTTGAGCGCCGTTAAAAAGGAGAGTGGAGGACAAATCCAAGTAGCAATAGTTACTCGAGGAGGCCAGGGTCCACACCAAGAATTTACGAAATTGATAATGATAATGATATATAATTCAAAATAAGTAGTACGAAAAGACGAACATACTAACGTGCAATATATTCTACACAAAGTACTCCTTAAATAAACATATACATATTTAATAACAATTTAAACTCGTATTTGATATTTTTTGTGGACATATAAAAGTGAAACGGAATAACAACAACATATTTTTTTATCTGTTTTATGTTCGGTGTTTTTTGATCAAGAAGTAGTTTTTTACTACTTCTGGGTATTACATTGTAATAAGTAACAAGAAGTCTGTGATTGAATCCGTAAGCAATTGAAGTCTGCTTTGGATTAACTCAACATCGTTTTTTTTATTATAAAATTATATATTGTAATTGTATTTCGCATAAATATGACCTTAAACATGTTCACGTTCCAAGCACGGCTTTATCGCGGCACTTGTGAAAGATTCAAGCTATTGAGAGTTCACAACACAGTAATATGAAATGGGCCAATAATGGCTCACGTGACAATTTAGGATGAGCCTTATCCCGTGGAATGGATCTCATCATTTCTTTGATTGCGCAATAAAATACACAAGGAGTTGTATAAATATCCAATTTCTTTCCAAAATAAATATTTCAAAACACATAACTTTTCTTTATTTTTATTATTGTTGTAATTCAAGAATTTTTTTACAAAAGGTTGTTTAAAAATTTTTCAAATCAAATATTAAATCACAAACATTTTATAATATGTTACTTTTAATATCCGGTTTCATTCGAAATTTATGATCTGAAGAACGCTTAAAATATTAATGCTTGTAAAAAAGAAAAAATGCATTAAATTAAGTCGTCACAAATATTTATACAGTTTAATTTCAATTGTAAAATTACTCTATGTAAAATTTAATGCTAACAACCATAAAATAGAAAATGAAATACTGACGACGCCGACGGTCCCTACCAAATAAAAAAATTGACTGCTTTATTTTGAATTTATTTATTTTTATACTGAAATATAGATAAATTCAGAGTTACGAATGAAGATGTTATGGCTCGTATGAATAAAGAAAAATAAGTTATTAAAACAATAAGAATCCGAAAACTTCAATATCTAGAACATGTGATGAAATATCCAGAGAAATACGAGATCTTGCATCTTATAATGCAGGGAAAGATTGCCGGAAGTCGAGGCCCTGGAAGAAGGAGGACTTCATGGCTGAAAAACTTGAGACAGTAGTTTGGCCAGTCTACTGTGAAGCTGTTCTGGGTCGCAGTAAACCAAGTCCGCATAACCAACATGATAGCAACGTCCGTTAAACGGACAGGGCACGAGAAGAAGAAGAAGAAGAACAATTTCAGTAAAATTAATTTAAGATAAGCGCTTCTCCTATTAAAATAGGACTAACTTAGCACTAAGCGAGTATCTTCACCGTTAAACCATCACACTACTCAATTTTCATTTATATTTGAAGGAAAAACTTTATAGATAAATTTGAAATCAATATATATTGGTATATTCTATATTGTTTTTAATTTTCAAATTGTTACGCTAGACAAACCTTGTTTAAATATATAAAATTAAAATTTCACTGCAGTTTTCTTGTTCTCACTTTATTGAGATTATATTGAGATTGCATGGTGTTTTCATATACATGAAGGTCTCCTTCATAAATATATTTCGGATGAATATTCCACGCAATACTCATAATAGACGGAATATCGCAATCTCCACAAACAAGAGGTCGGTTTGGCTACGCCACCGCCGCGCAGATAGCGCCGTATCGGCGTAGAGCTTTGTAGCGCGGTCTGTAGCACCGTGATTTATGTTCCCTCGGCGTTGCGCTACTCTCGCTGGCTGTTCCAGGATTTTATTAGCGTAGCCCCTGAGTGGCATTACCATCAAACAGGCATTAATCGCTGACGGTAAGTTTCGACTGCGGAACAATTATATTTCTATCAGCTTAACATTCTTTCACCTTTACTTGCCCATTCCTGGGAATAATTAAAACTTGGTTTCACCAGGGAATTGTATTATTCCTCTCAGCAATATTCAATAAAAAAATATATAAAAGCAGATTCACGCCTGTTCGGTTAAACATACATACCTTTTCGAGGGTTGTAATGATACTGAATCTCCTATGAATTTGAATTTGTCTTTAGAAAGTGTGGCCTCATGTAGAGAAAGAATTAAGTTCATTTTCGGTTGGTCTGTGCGCTGACCATCCGCTGACATTCATTTATGAGTTTTTTCCAACAAAATAAATTTATTTTGGTTTTTCCTGAAACTTAACCAAAAAATTGCTTCATTCTTAATGCAGTTTGTAAGTTACTTACTGTAAGAGTACTTGCGCCACGACCACGTTTCATACTAAATTCCCCCTACCACGCATGTTAGAGCACCATCTAGTGTATGGCGCTCGAATGATTATATAATTGTAGGAGGGTACCATCAAGTGCCCTTGAAATTTTTTAATTCCATAGGAAAGTTGCATCTGGCGGGTGCATCTGAAAACTTCTGATTTGGTGGGTAAGTAAATAAGGTGACAAAAGATTTACGCAAGATAACTTTATTTTAGATTAAAGAAACAAAACCGGCAAACAAAAAATATTAATTAATTAAATATTTTTCTAATTTTGGGGCTACAGCGGAGATTTTAAAATTTTGTTTGGTATAATGCATCCAAAATTAACTAATACCTTTTAAAGAGCAGCTGTTCAATTGTAAAACTTTCTGTATTATAAATGTAATCATTTTAAGCCAGCTTATCATTTTCAAATAAATTATCCTCTATTGTCGATAAGTGCATTGTAGATGTTTTGTTTCTATAATAATATAATATAAATATAAGTATAGAAACAAAACACCTGTTATACATATATCTCTTATAATATATGAAAAAATATAATAATAATGAATGAAAACGCGAACTCAAAATCAGAAAAATAAATTCAAAAACATGTTCTTTAAAAATATTATGTGTTTTAAGAGGTTAGTTATATGATATTTAAGAAATAATCAACCTTAATAATAATAATAAACCTACAAAAAAAGTGTATTGATCAAAAAATGTTTGGTCGCAGTATTTTTTTTTTTGAACATTTAATATATTTTTATGATATTTTACCACCAACATACAGTGGTTTATTTGAAACACATTTACGTAATTTAATATTCTTTTCTTTTCTCCAGTAAAGAAAAAAAAGTTTTTTTTTTGCATTCTTAAGTACCGTGTGAGGATTTACACATCACGTGCCGACCTTGGCAAGTACCAACCAGCGTATGGACATTCTGTTCAGTTTGGCGCCTGTAATCCACTAAAAGGGTCACCCACCCTTCGCCACTCGGGGGCTTAAGGTTGCAAATCCGCTTTCAAATGTTCGTCACCCGAGTAACGTAATCACTATTCTGATGCCTGCATTTCTAACCAAATGGATAGCGCTGCGGCGAGGGGAGGTTGGAGCTTAAAGCTAACACTACTCTTTATATTACAGGCTGAAGCAGAAGAATAGGCTTTCCTGCAAATTTTTCCCCACGAAAAGTTTTCATTGAAAACGAAATATTATAAAAGTGGATGGAAGGACGACTGTGTGACTAAAAAATATTTATATTTAAGTATGTACCTTATATAAACTCTTTAAATCAATAAAACTTAAGGCGGCACATTCACTTATAATGCATATTTCGACATTTTTTACGAAATTGAGGGTTTTTATTATTCATTTATATCAAAATATATATGCTGGACTGCATTTTTTAAGGCGATAACTTAGATAGAACTTTTTTCTTAGATAAAAGTAATGAACTGAATATTATTTGCAATAATTTGGAAAATATAAGTTATAATCGACTATTTATACGTACGCGGAATATATTAGCCGGTAGGAATATAGACGCCGGTTTTTCTTGTCCGACACAGTAATTCTAAGTCAACCCAAAAATGTTATTTGTTTTTTCTTAAATAGATGTCTACGATCATGGAATATATGCAAAATCATAAACTTACTATTTTAGAAGTAAGCTTGCTGACTTCGTAGAATAGGGATAAAACTACCCACTCGTTACGGATCACTATGCAAGAGTCTTAACTACTATACACACACAAGCTACTCACACCACCACAGGAAATATTTTAAATAAAAATCCATAAATATCATAAGATAAAAGAACTTGGAAAACTAGATTTTTTATCTAATGATATTTAACCAAGAAGGAATCGATATATCTCAAATACATGTAAAAGAAAATAAACATCTTACTTAACACCTCAAACACACGTGGTAAGTGCTTTTTAATTGTATTACCTATATCTATAATAGAGATAAAATCGGGAGGTAAGGGAGGGAAAGATAGGTTAAGAGAGGGTTTCTTGTACGAACTAATGGAGTGTGCTGGATGCGGAAACTGAAGACCCTAGCAGAATTCAAGGATAAACCGAAAGGCCTTTAGCTATAAGGAAACCATCCTTTAATATAAATATAAGTGATCACGATTATAAAATCGGTTTACTGTTTGGAAAACCAGGAAACTTTAAAAACTCTTAAAATGTAAAATTTGTTTTTAAAGTCTTTTATATTTTGCAAGATTTTTTGACTTACGATTTGTCTTTTCATTTTATTTTAGCCGCCAGCATATATGACTGTCAATCAAAATTTAATTTTTATTTTTAACCTAAAATATGTTAGAATTTTTTTTTAATTTTATATTTTTTTTACGTACCGTCACTTTTACGTTTTTTTTATGTTCTTTACCGGTTACGAAATCAGCGCCAGGCGCCAACAAAACCTTTTATTATTTTGCTCAATTTATGAATATTCTTTACGGACCTGGAAAATATTCAGTCTCATTTTTTTCATTAAATATATCTAATTCCGAAATTTAACTACATCGTTTGTTTATGTAGGTAATATAGCATGTATTATTTGTAATATTTTTATCAATATTTTTGTTCTTATAAATTGCAGTAAATTAATATAATGCAAATTTGTATTGAACCACTCGAGTTTTTTTGTTGAATGCCATACTGCATCGTGGTAATGCCTATTCTTCCGTCAGGATTGAAAAAATGTTAATCTAAATATATTGTTTTATATTTCTGTGGTAGAGTGGTGTATGAGGAGTGCGTAGTGATAGTGTGAAAGAGATGAATGCATGCGGTAGGAAGCGGGGGAAACGGGCGACGCCATTCGGGCACTGACGGTCGCACGCAGAGGATTGTTTATAAATAAAGTGATAATTACTGAACAAGATCGGGTATTCAATTTCTTCCTTATTTCAAAGAAAACTTATCATACTCAGGAAGTGATTATACCACAATTTCATTTTGTTTGAGTAAAAGTCATATATTTTTCCGAAACCTGTAGACTGTAACTATTTACATACAAGATCACAAGCAAAAAGCAATCAATAACCTTGATAGTAACCCAGATTTGCATTCGAAACACCTACATTAGGTTTTCCTAGTCTTTACGCGGAGACATTGCAAACCAAGAAATCGTTAATCTGACTTTTAAATCGTCTCACGTAGACAGAAGCTTTATTCCCAGCAACTACGCAAATAATCCACTCGCTTAATCTATTCTGAGATAGAGGGGGAAAATATAGAATAAAGGAGCCAGCGGTTTTTAGATTTATAGAATTGTAAAGAATTTTTATATAAATATATTTTTCCGTTTTCTATAAATATATTTTCGATTCTTATGATTTATTCGGTCTGTTTTCGTTCTGTTTTTTTGGTAATATAACACATATAGGTTACTATTTTTTTTAAATAATTAAATTACCTATTACACACAAAAATACTCTCACAATAATTTTCAATGGTCAAAATACGTGATGATACGCTTATTGATAATTTCTTCTAATACAGAAAAAAAAATTGAAAACAGTCGAAAAAAATTATGAGTGCTATTGTTCAATAACTTGATTACAATTACTGAATAAATAATAATACTTTTCAAAAAATAATTGTACATCATTTTCAGTTTCAGTAAAATACCTTATCTGTTGTTATTTAACTTGGTATAAATATGTAAAGGTATGTTACTGCAATGCAATGACAGTTTTTTTTGCACTGTTATATTCAGTTGCAGGTGTTATATTCAATTAGAAAATAAGATTTTTTTCCAACCAAATCAATTAAACTATGAATTATCCTAGTCAGAAAATTTGAATTTGTATTATAGATTGGTAGATGGAAAGTAAGGGAGTACGTCAGTTTAATCGGCACAGAAAATTGAATCTTCTGAAAGCATGCCGGAGAGTCAATTTATTTATGAATATTTTTTAAAGGCATATTAGTTTATCCAATATTTCTCCATTACTTGAGTTATAAGTTAAAAATATCAGATAATATCCAAGTTATCGATACCGTAACACCAATGTTGAAACCATATCTAAGGTACACTGTTTATATATTTTTTCCCCGATTAAGTCTAAGTAAAAATTTTGTAGTAAACATTACATAAAAAGGATTGTGTATTCCAAATAATCAATTATACTAAATTTAATATCAGATCAGCATATTCTAAAAACTTACTATTTAATAAATGTTACGCAAAATAACAAATTTATTAATACGTTATTCATTTTTCATGATCATTCCCTTTTAAGAAATTAATATACTGTGCGTCTGTCCTGATATACAGTTATCTTGAAACCGTACAAAAACAATGAAAATAATACATGTGGTTTATACAAAGTTTTTAAGTTCCTAAAAAAAATTAACATTAATTTCCTGTTTAAAACTTACATGCTATTCTTAATAATACCAAGTAAATTGAGGTACCGTACCATATAATACCAAGTAAATTCAGTTATAATTAAAATTATTAATTAATAATTATTGAAATTAATTTTACATACTTGTTTGGTATAGCGGTAAAAAATAATAAATACTTTACGAGCTGGAACCAAGCCGCTGGAAATGCAAACCTCGTCCCAATTTTTAATGATCTAAGTAGGTACTCCGCATAGTCTACAAAAATATGAGAATATTTATGTGAGATGTCTTTGTTTATGCAGACACATTATTTTTAAAATGAAGAAATATATGTGACTTATGTGAATATTTTATGATCGAAAAAAATTGTGGTTTAAAAAAATACAAATAAATTTGTTTCCACTACTTTATTCGATATAAAATCAACAATGTTCTCTTCTTCAGGATAGTTTGTGTACACAAATATACACAATATACATTAAAGGTATATCTACTCGTATATCTATCAATAGATAAAATAATATTTAAATACAAAAATGACCAAAAATTTAACATAAATAAAAATATCAATATTGTTTATATATAAAAATTAATAAAATGCAAAACATTTTTTATAAAGCTTCTTAAAATACAACCCAGTGTAATTAAGACTCAAAGCATCATACATCGCTTCATTTGGATTTCAAAGTACTCATTCAATTCAATTCGATTAATTCAAAGTAAAGTCATTTAGTCAATACTTCCTTATTGGTTGTTGTACATGTTCACTGTTTACGCCAACCGGAAATTACAAAAGACATTAGTGACCGAATAGTAGTAATCAAAATTTTGAGCCTTGACGTAAACTGTCAATCTACTAACATAAATATTAGATACACTATATCCCATTATAAAGGTCAATGCAAACCGAGTAAGAAACCTAAAAAATAAACCGAGATAAAAAAAAGTAAATCCATTTGTTTTCAAAAAACCTACTATGCTCATTACTTAAATGATTCCTGATTTTTATTTAAATATTTTGAGATGTTTTTGACAAACATATCGATATATTATATTTTATTTGTTCTTTGATAAGCAGAATTTTACGTTCAGAATTTCAATAATATGTAATATTAACAACACATATGTTTTAATAATAACAACACAACACGGTAACCTAAAATTTTATTTTTCGAAGAATTGTTTATGAAGTTTTCATCGACTTTCAACATATTAAAAGAAGGACCAGATGGACAAAGATTCAGTATTATGATTCACTTAAAATTAAACTCAAACTTCCATTATTTCATTATTTTTAATTTCACAATAGCATTTTATTACCATAATATAAACCCCCTTCTTTGTAACAAAACATACAATCTTTCCTGCTTTCTATTAAATACAAATTATAATAAATTTATTAAATTTACCTAAGTACTTTAATATCTCTAAGTATCCTCATTCTACGCGTATTTGTGTGAAATTTATTTAAGATTTTCGTAATTCATTTTTAAAATAATATAAAAAATTTTCGCGAATATCACGGGCTGACTTAAATTACGTTAGCTACTTAAAAATGTTGTTCACCAACAGGTGTTCATCAGATAAATGATGAAGCAGTTAAGTCCAAGATAAATTATTACAAACGTTCGATGAAAAGTCCTATGATAACTAAGCAAATTCGCCGCGTCACCATTTTTGTATTTTACCTTTCCGGCTCCGGGCGACCATAAATGGAAAAATAAGCTGAAAATAAATCAAATTTACGTACAATTTTTAACAGCGTGCAAACAAAACTATGAATATTACAATGATGTATTAATATAAATATAGTATTTTCGTTTGTCTGTCTATCCGTAACTTTGCATAACGTCAGTAATTTCGATCGAATTCACAGCTAAAAAACCAAATTAAACAGTCGGAGATGGAGCTTGTACCCAAGCCAGTAAACCCTAACCAGCCGCTTAACGCATGTTGCTACAGACTTATCTCCGTGGATTGTCAAAATATACTTTATAATATGCTAAAGCTTACAAAAGAAGCGAATCATTTCATTTTCTATAATTTTTCACGGGTGTACGGTTGGTATAAATGTAAGTTTACTAATGCCTTCTTCTTCTTAAAGGTCGCTGGAGCTCTCTTCATCGACCACTTAAATTTTCAACTATGGTATTGACAACTTTGGCGAAAAAAAAATCGAAAAAAACTATATAATGGTCCGATTTCTACTTAAATTACAATTTGTTTCCCTACTCACATTATACCAGCTTATTATACAAATATTAATATTGATAAAATTCTTTTAAATTCAAAAACAATAAAAGATATGTTGTAAAAAAGCGGGATATATGAAATAACTTGCGGAGAAAAATATATTGGTCAAACCAATAGAAACTTAAAAACACGCATAAAAAATATCGCCGTTGCTTAAAAATAACAATTTCTCCGAATTTTCCAATCACAAAATTAAAAATAATCATTCATTCGTTAGTCACAAATTGAAACCACTCCACTCAGTCTATCATAGAGGATAAACTATTCATTAGTTTGGAAACCATTGAAATCCTAAAAAATTTGCAGTTTTGAATCACATTTCAATCCACTTCACCAATCCTAGAGCTTTTTGCGAAAAAAATACCACTCCCCACGGCGCGCCCCCCTGACCTACCGGATTATATTGATAAATTTTGTACTTAAGTAAGTTATTATTTATACCTGATGATGAGAGGGACTGCTTCTCTCGAAACTATAGTAGTCACTTAATAACTCATATTGTGTGTGTATTACAAAGTAAAATAAAGCATATTTTAAAAATTGATCATTCATTTATTTATTACTAGCTGTTCGTACCCGGCTTTGCACGGGTTAAGGATTAAGTTTAAAATAAATATGTGAAACAAAGGATTGATTCAAACGGTATAGATTTACATCAAAAATATATCAGTGGGAGGAGAAAAGGTAAAAGGGGAGGGAAGAAATATAGTCTATGTTACCCGCCGAATCCTAAGGAAGTTGTTTCCGAATTTTGAGTCCGAACGTTCGAACGGTACAGATTGGCAACAAAAATATGTCAGGGGGAGGAGAAGGGGTATGAGAATAGGAGGAAAATATCACCTGTGTTACTCGCCGAGTCCTAAAAAATAAGTTTCCAAATTTTGAGTCCGATCGGTCAAACGGTACAGATTTGCATCAAAAATATGTCAGGGGGAGGGGAAGGGGTATGAGAATAGGAGGAAAATATCACCTATGTTACTCGCCGAGTCCTAAAAAATAAGTTTCCAAATTTTGAGTCCGATCGGTCAAATGGTACAGATTTGCATCAAAAATATGTCAGGGGAGGGGAAGGGGTATGAGAATAGGGGGGTAAGGTTACCTTTATTACCCGCCGGGTCCCAAAGCATAAGTATGCAAAATTTGAATCGAATCGAACAAACGGTGTGGATTTGTATAGAGAACAGACAGACAGACATTGAGTTTTATAGGTGTAGATAAAAAATCCTTCGACTCTGCTATAGAATATAGACTATAGAATAAATAATTGGGCATAATATATACGCTAAATTTTGCAAGCGTATGTCGAAGAATTGACTTCAGATACACAAGGCTGATCAAATTTATCTATGACCATGCAACAGTGGATCTAACAATTGATGATTATACAAAAACGGATAAAATCAGTATAAAAAAGTAACCCATAAAAAACAAGTTTTTACAATACTCCTTTTCTCATTTTCGGGTTTCGTGTCTACCATATGCATCGAAATCTCCATACAACTAACTGAATTGTATGAAAAAACCATTAAAAATTTAAAAATCCAAAATTATACTATAATTATTTTTTTTTTTAACGAAAATTTGACAGATCTTCTTGATCGTCGCCACGAATCTACTTGCAAAGTTTCAGCTCGATTGTGTCACGGGAAAAGGGTTAAAAATCGATCCAAAGTTTTTTCGCCAGACAAGCAGATAAGACGACAAGTAAACAAGCAGACGCTGCGAGTTAAAAGAAAGGGAGTAAAAAGAAGCGTCAGACAAGGCGACATACTGTTTAGATTGGTTCCAGAAGGCACATATAAAACGTTTTACTGAAAACACAAAAGAATAGAACACACTTGAATCACCTCCGCTACGCAGATGACATCAGTGGTGATCTGAAAGAACTTCATATCATGATAAAAAAGGAGGAAGTCTGGAGAAGAAGAGAAGTTCATCCAACAGTAGTATTACAATGGATAACAAGATAATTCAAGCTGTTGAAGAATATATATTGTTTCTTCCAAAATATTTAATTCTTAAGCGAATTTAAAGTACTTCAATATTTTACTAATAATTTTACAAATCCTGTAAATAATGAAAATATCTACTCAATTGATACTGTTTTTATATTATATACCTACTTATTTATTTATTGAATAAAATTATGTTTTTTATTATTTATGTGAGTAAGAACTCGCCAGTATAAATTTTAATTATGCAAAAATTTTAATGAAAAAATGTGACTTTCGTTATTTTATATTATGTTTTGAAAAAATAAACGGTATAAAAAGTAATATTTCCGAAAATCAGAGAGCATAATATCATTGAAAGATTTGGCAGATACTTCGTGGTGCAACATTATAATTTCAAATATATTTTATTATACTTTGTAATACACACACAATATGAGTTATTAAATTACAACTATAGGTTCGAGAGGAGCAGTCCCTCTCATCATCAGGTATAGATAATAACTTATTATAGTAATTAGTTATTATTAGTTTATAGTTATTAGTTATTATTAGTTATTATTAGTAATTAGTTATTAGTTATTATCTATACCTGATGATGAGAGGGACTGCTCCTCTCGAAACTATAGTTGTAATTTAATAACTCATATTGTGTGTGTATTACAAAGTATAATAAAACATATTTGAAATCAGAGAGCATTTTTAGATTCAGTTAATAAGAGAGCATTTTTTAGATTCAGTTATTCAGATAGTACGTAGCTTCATGCCATATTTTTCGTTAGTTACCTACTTGTAATATTTGAAGTATAATATAACATACCATGTATAGGTAAAATGTAAAAAATAAATAAAAAATTTACCTATTTATTTATTTCTATTTATTTATTTAACATAACAATACATTAAATTACATTACAAATATAATTATACAATAATAATTTATCATACAATCATATAATAAAATATGTAACTACCCAACTAGGCTGGCCTGTTTTAGGGCAAGTTATATATTTCATTTTAAAACACAATATTCGACTATAGGTACTCATTAATATATATATAATTAATTAATAATTTAGAGTTCAAGTAAATTAGTACATTATAAAAATTTTAATTAGATTAACACAATACAAATATTTTAATTAAATTAATACAATAAAAAGTTAAATTAGATAAATACATTAAATAAATTAATACGTTAGTTTTACAGTAGTTTTCCAAATAAGATAATTAAATAAATACATTATATAAATTAAAACATTAGTCTAACAGTAGTTTTCCAAATAAGATAAAAAAATTATAAATATTTAAAACAAAGAAGAAGAGAAAAAAATATAATGATAATACTCATTTTACTAAACAGTTTTATTTTATAATTTCCGTTAATTTCTTTTCAGTGTTTTCTGTACCCATATTGAAAAAAATATTAAATAGGTTTACTCTGAATTTTTTAGTATTACTGCTGGTTTGAATATTTTTACTAATTAGGTTGTATATTCTAGGAGCTTGGAAACTGAATAGTCTTTGGCCAAAAGTTGTTTTCATTTTAGGGACCGTTTTATTATATTTTGCTCTAGTTAGATGTGGTCTTTCAGGCATAATTTGCAGATTGTTTATATTTTTATGGAATGTTGTTAGAATTTTCTGTATGTATAATTAATTGTCTAACATCCAGAACCTTAAATTGTCTAAATAGATGTTCAGAAGGATACATAAAGTCACGATGGTGAATTACTCTAAGTATGGCCTTCTGAGCTATACTTATCTGATGCAAATGTATAATTGATGCCCTCCCCCAACTTTCAATACCATAACTTAAGATGGATTGACACAAGGCACAGTAAACAGATTTCAGCTTTTGTATATTTAAAATATTTCAAAGTACTTTAAAGTTAAAGATCTGCTTTCTTAGTCTTTTTGCCAATCCATCTATGTGTTCCTCCCATCTCATGTGTCTGTCAATAATTTATTATTCCTAGATACTTGATGGACTTACAATTTCCTATACTGGGACAATTACAACCAATATTATTTTCGCAGTTACTAATATGCAGTTTAATATTATTTATGTGTTGGTATATAATAATATGTCTATATAAACATATTTTTTATTGTAAGTCCCTTATACGCGAGGACTCCATTTGCATTTTATTGTTCTTTTGTTTTCTTGACTAAGATATTAATTTTTATCACATAAGTACCAAATTAAATTTGAATAATCAGGATAATCGTTTCTCAGTATTTGTATTACTGTATTAATTATCACTGGTATTTCGCCACAACGAGCATTTATTTTGTAGCAATTTTAAATAAAGAGTTCAATTCTAAAGGGTCCATGATATAAATAATTTTAGAATAGTGCCAGAAAGTAGGTATTTGCCCAAAAAGCTGTCATTTTTTTGTATGCGTATGCGTATGTTTGACAAAAATAATCGTTGTGAAGAGTGCATTGTCATTATGTTTGACAAAAAATTATGTAAAAATGGATTGTCATTAACTCAATGTGCAAAATTTCAGCTCAATTGGATGTCGAAAAGTGTGTTAATTGTCAATTTCCACGTTCACGGCGATGAATTTAATATAAAGGTTTTTATTTTAACTTCGTACAATAAATATAAGATGAGTTATTAATTACTTCTATAGTTTCGAGTGGAGCAGTCCCTCTCATCATCAAGTATATCTATTATTATTTATCAATTAGTGTATATTATAGATATCTCACAGAGACGAAACTGTATTAATTATGGGAAAGTAGGTATAGAAGTCATTTGGGTGTAACAGGACTTATGACCTGTCTTTTTATGGTTGGCTTAAGTGATCACTTTACACAATTGTAACATTCGCCATTTCCACCCATGATAGAATATACCATGCTTATTCATTTTTTTTTTTTTTTTGGAAGTTGTATATATGTTCATGTTACAATTGTGTAAAGTTATCACTTAAGCCAACCATAAAAAGACAGGTCATAAGTCCTGTAACACCCAAATGACTTCTATACCTACTTTCCCATAATTAATACAGTTTCGTCTCTGTGAGATATCTATAATATACACTAATTGATTAATAATGTCTCTGTGACATAAATCCAGCACTGTTCTGAAAGATTTGAACAAACTCAAAATATTATTATTATTTGTTATTTATTACTACTATAGATTCTACAGTAGTAATTAACATATTGTGTGTAGTACAAAGTTAAAATAAAAATCATATTTTAAATTAAATGTTACACGGCGAAGTAACTGTCAAATGTTTCGATGTTATTAATATAGAGGATTAAAAAAGCCGGTAATCACCCTTAAAAAATATTGTCATAATATCCTGACCGTAAAATACATGTATAAGATTCACAAAATCACACAAATATTACTAGCATTTGTGCATATTGCAGTTGCTTGCATATTTGCATATTTGCTCTTGATCAATTCTATTTTCTCTCGACAACTTGTAGACAACACGTCATTGCCGTGAAACATCGGTATAGACTATGAAATGGGAGGTAGGGGTTGCTACCTTTCAACGTCTGTATCAAATTGAATTCTGATAGGATATGGAAAATTAATGGAACTCACGGGAAAGCAACCGGCATGCTCACGTGCCAGGTCATGCAGAATAGGTATGCGAAAATGCATGTAATTTCTCCACAATATATGAGCTATGATACAAGTAAAACTTGACTCAATATGAATATTTACAAATACTTCGCATTAAATTTTCTCCATAATACGTTTATATTTTTTAATATTGCGATGCAAACTACTGCACATATATATATATTATATATATATATATATATATATATATATACCCGGTAGTGCTTTTCTATTTTTCATTTTACATACAGAATACGCCAAAGTATTTTAGTGGATTTACTATTGAATCGATCTTTCTAGAAATCTGTGTACGTGAATTAATTTTAAGTATGGTGGGTATCTTAAAGTTGGACAATGTAACTTAGTTAAATATTTTGAATAAATAATGAATAACAAAAACCCAACATCAATTTCAGTAGCTTGTTGGTCTTGTGTACGTGATTATTACAGATTTAAAAATATTAATTCAAGTGGTTCGGTAAATTTAATTAAGAATAATAATTTACATATACTCAAAAATTGCAAAAGGAATAATGCATTTATATATCGATATCTAGATACAAACAATATGATGTAGCCAAAACTGACTATGTTTCACAATTCGTATTTTTCCGATGAAAGTACGCGGGACGTATAAATTTAAAATTACTTGTGAAACGTAAGAAATGCGATAGACATCATTCGTGGATGTTTCTTAGAGAAGTGAGATTCCACATATGAAGTACTCAATCAAGTCAGATTGCACTCCGCTTCCCGTTGTGAGGTTAAATTGAATTGAAAAAGTATGTATGTTCAGAATCTTAGCTGTCTTCCGAATCTGTTTTTGCTCTCTCCGCCGTATTACCATGCGGCTTTCAGGAATGCAGCCAGATACAGAATACGTTGGACATAGACATACTACGTTTTGAAGAATAGTGTTATGTTTTCCCTGTTAATGTTAATTAAAATTATAGAGGAATCTCCTTGTTATGTATAATGCTCAAGTTATTTACAAGTATATTTTAAAGGAAGCTTCAGCAAAAAATTACTAACAGGGAAGAACAACAGGGTTTTCGGCGAAATCGCTCCACTACAGATGCAATCTTCATTCTGAGGCAAATCAAAGAAAAGGCATTAGAATAAAACAAAGTGCTTTATATATTTTTTGGATCTAAAAAGGTATTCAACAGGGTGTTGCTGAAAGATATTACGAGAATATTATTGGAAAAGGAAAAATCGAACATAATGGTAAAGATTGTCCAAAATCTGTAAACCAACTGTAAAACTAAAATTAAACTTGGCAATGAATTAATAAAGGCGATTAATGGTACAAAACAGGGAGACAGTCTGAGCTTTTCGGTTTGATCTTTTAATGGATGAAATCATAGAAGAGGTCGCTAGCTTAGGACTGGGATACAAAATGGGTAACAAAATAATCAATGTAATAATATGTTAGGCAGATGATGCTGCAATAATAGCAGAGTCTGAAGATGACTTAATGTCTTAAGAATGCTGTACGAATTTACAAATTTCACATTGCATCGCAAGGGCTAAATATGTCAATAGCAATCAGTAAAACTAAAAGCTTAGCCATATCAAAACAATCAACAAGGTGTATTAATAATGAGCCTGGGGAACAAGTCATGACCTTCAGATATTTAGGTGTAAAAATTTGTAGCCGTGGCGATCTACATACTGAAGTCCAAGAACAATTTGTTAAGCATCCACCGTCTCAGGGTGTCTCAAGAGTTTGGTCTAGAAGAGCAAAATTTTGCAGATTGAAAGTAAAGTCAAGATATACAAGATGTGTGTGCGACCTATTATGACATACGCTGTACAGACACGCCCTGACACTGTCCGCACCAAAAGATTCCCCAGATTATCTGAAATGAAAGAACTGAGATCCATTACTGGAAAAACTCTACGTGGTCATGTCTAAATTACAGATACAAAAAAATCTGCAAAATAGAGGACATAGCATCATCGTGCTCTCCATCGAGTATCTCCAGCAGAAGATTCTGGAGAGAGCACGTAGTCGTAAAGGACAGTGACATACTCGTGCATGTAGTAGCGAATAAAATCCCCTCTGGACAATACCCAGCGGGAAGACCACCGAAAAGATGGAGGGATAGCTAGACCTCGTCATCCCAGGAGGCGTAGTTTTCTGTATCATAGATAATTAGATCTACTAAAAAAAAGAAGAAAAAGAATTTTTATGTTTGATTCCCTTATGTGATGTGTTCTATACATTTGGTGAGAACAGACCATTCTTTTAGGCAAATAAATAAAACAATTACAGTATTTTGGGAAGGTATACATTTAAAAAAATTACTTTTTAAAGGTTCATGCTACATGTATAAAATCTTACATTTTATTCATATTTTATATTCACAACTACTTACTACTATAAACATTAATCCTTATAAATGTCGTTACATTACATTAATTCTTTTAATATCTTTGAATATTTTCACATTATTATTTTATCAATTCAGTTACTAATTATAAACGTAATAAGAATTTATTTACACATTTATTCAAAATACACACATACGGAAATTTTTATTGTAAAACCGTTTTTATATTAGCCGTTAGTTAACCTTAATGTTTTTTATTTTTATTTTATTTGTTTATTTGGGAATATTAAAAGATATAAGAAAATGATATATATATATAATATATATCTATATATATATATATATATATAAATATATGAGAGTGTAAATAGTTAGTAAATAACATATTAACTTATATCCTAACATATCTCACATAGAAATAATTTTGAAGTAGTACATAATAATAATATAAGCATGTAAAATAAAATACATCAATTGCAACAGTAGTCAGTAGAACATAATAAAGTAAATAATAATAATAAAGTATACGTATTACCTAACTTTATTTATATCTTGCATTGCAGTAATGAGTCAATATTCAGTTATTAATCAAGTATTAATTCAATGTTGAGAATTATGTTCACTTGTGATCTAAGGTCATATAGAGACACATGCTAGATATCGATGTCGTTGAACAAGTCATTGTAGACTCGACACATTCTCACTATTGTATAAATAATAATCTCGTTGCGTGTAAATAATACTACGGACACAAGTACACAGCGATATAATGATAAATCTGTGTTACATTGTAAGAAATAACATTGTTAGAAAAACCTCAGAAACACACATATACCTTTTTCAGTAATAAAGTTTATTTATCTTTTCCGGCAATTTATTATGCAATCATTTTAGTTTAATTGACCAAACAACGCACAACATATGTAATTTAGTCAATTATACTAAATAAAATAATAATTTTATTTAGTATAAATGACTTACAAACCATTTTTATCACTCGTTTTCATTTCCGCTTCTTCCCTTCATTTTTGGGGACTAATTATAATATTTGATTAGGTCACTATTAGTCAGCTTACGGATCGTTTCTATTTCAATCTAATCACTATTTATTAACACGAGTCCGATCAATTTTAAATTTGTTGACTATCACCCCGCTCAGGAATTGGTTCTATTTTAATCCAGTCATTACTGTCCAGTACGCGAATCAGTTCTATTTTAACCAGCCTCTACTGACCATCACCATTACGGTTTCATTGTAATTCCATCCGATCGATCAGTTACCGAAGTTGAATTATTTACAGGTAATGAATTGTGTTTATCATTACTGTATCCAAATATTAAATATTAATCAAATAAAACATCTTAATTTTACGCCCTTAATTAAAATCAACCGTGAATGTATATACTTAGCATTTATTTGCCATAATATCTTCTAAAATTTTAGAAAAGCTTTGAGGTATTTCAATATAACAAACCGATTATAATTGTCTTATGGAAATATCTTCACAATTCTCAATTAAACCATGTCTTTGTCTACAGATAATTTCTAAATTAACACGAGCACTGTTAACTCGGATATTGCCTCAGGAATTATAATTGCTAAATGATTAATTAAACTCCTTCAACTTGGGGAAACCTTCATCTTAAAATATTCTCAAGTTTCATATCACTTCGGAGAAGGGACGAGTGAATAAAGGGTATTACTAAAAAAGCTTTGAAAACTTCTTAAGCTTTCTCGTGATATATATTTTCCTCAAATTTATGAACAATTTTTATTATAAACAATTTTAGCCGTTTTCAAACAAGTTGGATGTCATTTGATATCGTTTCATTGTATCAATTTTAAAAATAATGTTTTATTATATGAAGGCGATTTTTTAAAATGTAATCCACCATTGATTTTTTTAGATAATCGAAACGTTATTGTCGCTGCTGTAGTATTGTAATGAAATAATAAGCAGAAGAAATCGCGCACTGTTCGAATTCCTTGTAATGTGTCACTTTAAAACAATACTCGCTGTGTACAAAGCTCTAGAACACCCTAAAGAACTCTGGGATTATCTACAACATTCAAGAGATGCTTGAAACAGCTGAAAAGCGATGGGAACCTTCTTCTAAACACTAAAAATAAAAATAATGTTCTTGAGGATTGGAATAACCAACGTGATTGCGTATGAATAACTAGTTCAAGTGACGATGCGTCCGACATTTCGTTCGACGCAGTACTAGCCGCGGGTCGACGTGCGGCTAGTTGTGATATTTTGGAACGACAGATATTAAGTGAAATAATCGAGCAAAGTATATATGTCAGGTTTCGTGTCTACCAGATGCGTTGAAATATTTTCATACAACTTAATACTTTATATGAAAAAACCATTCAAAATTTGAAAAATCCAAAAATTTATTAATTTTTTTTAAAGAAAATTTGATAGATCTTCTTGATCATCGCCACGAGTTTGCTTGCAAAGTTTCAGCTTGATTGGATCACGGGAAAATGGTTAAAAATCGATCCAAAATTTTTTCGTCAGACAAGCAAACAAGACGACAAGTAGACAAGCAGACGCTACGAGTTAAAAGAAAGGGAGTAAAAATGAAAATATCTCCGTTGTGGAAAAATGCACTTTTAACGATTGTTGTTAGTAATTGTATTTTGGATAATATTTTTTAAGATAATGTTCCAGACATAAACGTTTGTATCGGAAAACATAATTATCATGCAATGCCTTACTCACTCCCTACGCAGTATCATTAATGGCAGCAATATTAAATCCACTACTTTACAACCTCATTCAAGACTAACGCAGTGGATGTGCGGAGTTTACGGCATTCAATTATTGTCGTCGAGTACGCTCGTGGCAGATCACTCGATGGGTAAAACAGTTTCACGTCTGTTACATTTTCTAATTTAAGTTAAGTTTATCGCTGAGCGTTGGTGCAATTAAAGTTTATCACAAACTTCACTAAATAGTAAAATAGAAATTAATTTATCCTGAAACAATTAATTTCAGACAATAAAATTATCGTTGTCATCGTAAAATGATAAACGACGTGGTAAACATTTTTATACCTAAAATAAAAACAAAATCATTCAACGCTTATAAGAGACTGAAATCAACAAAAACATGATGTCAAAACATGATTCTGATATATTTATTCATAATAAGATACAACACCAAGAGTAATGTTTTAATGAGTAATGTAAATTAATAATACAAAACATGGTATGTACCATTTAAAATTATTGAAAAATAATACATAAGAACATATTATAATAGTCTTCAAATAAAAACAAATATATGACAGTACTGCCAGAGTAAAATTCATATTAACCATAAATATTCTATACAAATTAAAAGGCGTGTTAATTTCATAATGACGGCATGAACATGTTATTATAGAAGATAACATGTTCTTCCCATTAGTAACTGATTTGATTTTTATGAAAAAGTGTAGTTAACATGTTCATCTCTATGATTTGGACATGTCCTAATTATTTTTAAGCTCTGAACATATTTCCAATGAAAAGAGCGTACAATATTTAGTTTAGACGGCTTATTACCTCATTTTTGACAAAAATGTTAGTTAACAACTTCTTGCCACGGGGTCTTCAGTTGTGTATAATTTATCAAATATTTACTGTTTGTATATTTATACATAAAATGAAATTAATTTGTTTATTTCCAAAGTAATTTTGTCATTTTGATTTTTTAACATACAGATTATCAACAGATTATTAACAATCCTGATCCAGAGTCCTAATATGACAATATTCATTCTCTGTATGAGGACAAAAAATATAGAAAGTAACATGTTACAGAATACATTCTTTATGTAAAGAAATTATAAATAATGTAGAAAATAAAACTAAAAGTAATTTTTTATACCAACAAATAAAATTAGAGAGACTGACATGTCAAATCGTTGTCGTAGTAGCAGAGATTGGGTGTTTATTAATTGGTTTGCCATTTCACTAAAGTAGCCTATGATATTATTGGGCTTGTAATTAATAAAAACATTGTTCACATGACTTAACCATCACCTTATCTGACGTAGGTTACCTCACATAATGGCAGTATTGTGATGGCTGACGAAGTTTCGCTAAGAACTAATTCCCCTCGTGCAATTATCCTATGAGAAACCGTTTTCTTGTACCGGCTCGTATATAATAGTCTTCTGTAACTATAGACAATGCGTTCACTTAGTAGTAAAACGCTGCACTTCCAGAATTTTCAGCTTAAAGCCGCTTATACGAAGCAAAGAAAGACGATGGAACATTAAAATATGCTTTACAGAAGGAATACTAAATTGTAGAATAAAACTTTTTTGTAAAACTTTTAATTAAATGTTTTTTTAAAAGAAAATAGAAATGAGAACACGGAACACGTATCGCGTCAATATTCTTACTATTTTTAAACTAAGCTAAACGAAATTGCTACGAAAATAGGACTAACTTGCTGGTATCCTGGAATGAGGCTCGAACCACAGACCACCAGATCACCAGGCGAGCGTCGTGACCACTACACCAAAAAGCTACTCGTTCAGTCTTTTATACTATTTTAACAAAATAATTAAATGAATTAGAGATAATACAGAAAAAAATCTATTTAGGTACCGATCGGAAAGAGTGTAAATCTAATTTTCTTATTAATAATAATTGAACGGTATACAAGTACAAGCAAAAATATGATTTTGTTTGTGTTTTTTATTTTGTGTAATTTTCAATTTGAATAAGTTTCAAATATTTTTAATTAAAAAAATTAATCAATTAAAAAATGATCCAGCAATCTATTGATTGGGGGAATCAAGAGGAAATTGAAAAAATATATAAGCATCTTAGACTGAGAACCAGCGACCTTCAGAATTGCGTTATAGTATCAAACCTGAAATATTTTCTGTACATGTAAACAATAGTAGGAAAAAAGGTTTGGATATTATGACATTTGATTTCAGCAGATAACAGTTAAAACAGGTAAAAAAATAGTAAGTAAAACGTAAAAATAACAAATATGATTTTTTGATATGTTTGACGGGATAGACGCTTTTTGCAGCTCATTTTTTTCCATCAGACTCTTTAAAGCTCGATAAAGAATAATTTAACTTATGTTATAGTAACAAATCTAAATTTTATATATTTTATTACCTGATATCTTAGATTTGAATGTTTTACATACACATGTTTTTGTTTCTGTTTAGCCTATTATCTGCCATAATTTCCAAACTTTCTTACCTGCATTACAGTATACATCTACAGAAAATATATCAGGTTTGAAACTATAATGTAACTCTGTAGGTCGCTGGCTCCTACTTTATCTCATTTATAGATAACGTGATTCGAATTTAGCTAAAAATAAGTTTGTGGGGGAACACAAAAGTTCTATTGCTTTGCAAAGTCTATAATAAAAACAATGTTTCGTGTTTTGTAGCATAAGGGAATATCATCTGTGTTACCCGTCGTGTCCTAAAGAATTAGTATGCAAAATTTGGGTCAGATCGGTCGAAAGGTGCGGAGAGGTAAAGGGGAAGGGAGAAATTTTTATATGTAGATAAAAACACGCGTGTATTCAAACGCAACGTTGTGTTAAAGTTTCAAATCAATCGGCAGACTCCTTTTCGAGTTTTACGAACACAAACATACGCAGGCTGAATTTTTATACCATATAGATTGAATCGAACACACGTACAAGTAAAGGGGTATTTTTTGTAGATACATGTGAAATTGAATGAAAAAATAACACTTTAATAACTTTGAAAGTACGAGATACATATAAATACTGTTACATCGATAATAAAGATTTTTATCTCGTAGATGTACAAATGTATTGTTTCATTTATATTTTTATACATACTCACTATATATATATATATATGTGGCGGTCAAAGACGCATGCATATACACGAGTAAGAAGGTACCTCAGCACCTAAGCACGTAAGGTCGTCGCTCTCGGTACAATGGTCGAAACCAGTACGCTGAATTCGGGAAAGAACGACAATGTAAGCGAAGGCAACGAACAAAGACAAAGGCGAGAATTGCTAGAGGGCAGGAACACGGCAGCATTTCGCCTTTGCTGAGCCAGGCAAAATATGAAGTCAAAACAACTCCGGTTTTCTTTGTTAGAAACAGGTATATAAACCCTCGCCCACAGAGCAGGAAATCTCACTCTTTCGGGGCTTTTCGGATACGGCGGAAGCCTTCTTCGTTATACATCTCACTTCACAGTGGCTCGCTCATACAGCGGAAGCCCTCGTCATTTATTGATTCATTATTGCCTAACTGTATTTACTGCACCTGTAACATTTGTCAATATTATACTCCAACAAATTGTATTCAAATACCGCGAGTTTCAAATCATCAGCAACAGCAAAGATCTCCGACTCTACAAACGGAGTGGTGACCCTTGAGTTATTAATTACATCAAACCGGAGGACTCACTCACCTCCAAATATATATACCCTTTGACGTGTGCTTGATTTATTTGTATGTTAAGATAAGTCATTATTATAAATTTGTTTTTAAGATAAATAATATTATCTTAAAAACAAATTTGTTATATACGGTACTTACCCATAATACAATTCTAAATTCATCTGTGAATAACACATGTTCAAATGATAATACCTCGCGTACGCAGAATCTGTCTTGAAGACAAAGGCCGCCTCAATCATTAAATAAACGCACGCCCCACAAACTTCCCTGACATATGCTCTACATAACCCTTAATATGTCACGCCAAATCCCTAGCAAATTACACAAACTAATAACACCTTACATTTATCACTCGCACAATGCATCGACTGTACACAATTAGTGCGGGTGCCATTTGAGCGACTGAATATGGTAAGGGAAATGCGAAGGGATCCTTTACAATTTCATTTTCCGTTCCATTAATCATCTGCGTCTCCCACGCACAGAGGACCGCCCCATCTCCCCATCACACGTGCAATAAGAACATTTACTTTAATATTATGTGTAGCGGTACGCTTTGCTTCGTACTTTCAGGAATAGGCTGAATGTTTAGTAATAATTACCATGAGGCATGGAATCTCTGTGTTTTGGAAAATTCTTGTCAAATTGTGCTGTCAACATTGGAAAACTTCCACGTGTCTTAAAATTTGTGACATCCCTATTTACAAAAAAAGATGAAACAATAAAAAATAAATTATTTATGGATTTGGCATTAACATTGTAAAGATTATTCATGATGATAGTTAAAATGGATGGGTCTCTACTTGAGTTAATTTATATTTTATTTCTTGAGTTTTGAGAGATTATAAATCTCTCATCAACAAGTATTAAGTAAATATAAAACATAACTTATCCCAAGTAGAGATAAAATTGTTATCCATGTTAAAGGATAAAAAATATATTTATTTATTTTCCAACGTTTTTATAATTATAATAAAAAAATCTATCTATTGAAAAAATACAAAAATGTATCACCGAAACACAAGCGCATTAAATACTTTGTTTCTTTCTCGTGTATCGTTTTTATTGAATCATATCATTTATTAATAGAGTAGTTAATATATTAATTTTAGCTAAAGAAAGAACATAAGCTGATGAATAATGGTTGGTAGTAACGCAAGGTTTTTTCTTCCTCTTCTTCTTCGTCGTGTGCTAAATGTTAAATGGCGTGGTCCCCCGACATGTCTGGAACCTGGTATGCATCCTGGTCTCGAGATATGTTGATATTTTTTAATGTGGAACCCGTTAGCTCATTTTGTAGGGAACTTGCTTGTTTTCCCGCAACTCTCCCAATGGTTGTTTATTATTTTCATAAAACATTGTTGCTTGTGGAAACAAGAGTCAAACGAGGGTATTTGGTTGGAGAAATGAAATTAAACATGAACAAGTTATTTTATATCCAATATTTATATATTTTATATCCAAACAATATTTATATTTATTTTGTTATCCAAATTACACAATACATTAAAATATCAGGTTTTTACTCCCTTTATATTAACTCGTGGCGTCTGCCTGCTTGACGAAAAAACTTTGGATCGATTTTGAACCCTTTTCCCGTGATCCAATCGAGTTGAAACTTTGCAAGCAGACTCGTGGCGACGATCAAGAAGATTGATCAAATTTTCGTTAAAAAAAATTAATAAATTTTTGGATTTTTCAAATTTTTAATGTACAACTTACTAAGTTGTATGAAAATATTTCAACGCGTCTGGTAGACACGGAACATGATTATAGTATAATTTTGGATTTTTGGAAATTTTTTATTACTCCCTTTCGTAGCGTCGCTCGACCGAAGCCCAACGTGTAGGTTAAGCGCCAAACCAGTTTCCACTAGTAGGTAAATGAGAAAAGGATTATAATGAAAACTTGGTTTTTATGGGTTACTTTTTAATATTTGCTAGTTAATATATTTTTTAATAGTTTTTAAGTACATTTAAAAACCAAAATTGGTCAATTTCATCATATTGTTATTTGTTTGAAAATATAATTATAAGTATATTATCAAACTACGAAAACTAACTTCTTGCTACGGTGGTAAATAATTATAACGAAGTACTATTTTTACGCTTAAATATATATTAACAATAAATTATATGCATATCGAATCATAGTAAACTAATTGACATATTATATTTTGTCTCATTTTATTTTATTGTGTATTTTTCGTATTTCAACCATTCTTGCCAGGTATTGCCATATAACATATTATTCACAAAGTTATGCCCATACTTTAAATTATATGACTGACCTCTAGATTTTTTCACTTCATAATTTGACTGAATCATAATCAATACTGCATGGTGATCTTTAACTCGCCTTGTTCTTGTTTTCACTATTTCCTATTTTAATCCCGATAACATTATTTTAATTTTCTATTATTATTAATTGTACTTTATTTGTACTTTATTTCGAAGGTTTGAATTTTTTTTTGTATTCAAAGATTTGATTTTAATACATGTAGTTTCTTCTAGATATATTGTAACTTGTTTCTTTAATTACATATGATACATTGTGTCAGCGTAATGCACTGTGTCAAAACAAATTAATTTTAAAAAGTTTTATGAAGGAATATAATATCTAAAATTAACTTTTTTGAAAAATTTTTGCAAGCAAACATTATTACAAAATAGTTGTTCATTAAAAATTGTGCACAAAACATTTATTCAGCTTGTGGTCTTCCTATTCGAAGGCATCCCATTTTTTGTGCGGAGAAATGGTAATTTGTGAGAAATGGCCGAATGTTAATGCAAGCTCCGCGTCTCGCTAATGGGGAATCGATATTTTTTTATCATCCCCCCGAAAGCAGTCACGTAAAAAGTGTTTTTACCTTTTTTAGGAATCTGCTTTAGATCACGCTGCGTTCATCGAGATATTTACCGCTACCGTGCTGTGTCTTGATAACAGGAGAAAATAATTTATCGTCCTAACATAAAACCTTATTTATATTTAAGTATCTATACCTATAAAACTCATGTCTGTCTGTCTGCCTGTTTTCAATACACTACACCGTTAGACCGATCTGACCCAAATTTTGCATACTTATTTTTTAGGACCCGGCGGGTAACAGAGATAGCATTTCCCTCCTCCCTTTTTACCCCTCCCCCTCCACCTGATATATTTTACGTGCAAATCTGTACCGTTTGACCAATTTAACACAAATATTATATTATTCTATAGGACCCGGCGGGTAAGGTAGGCGATATTCCCTCCTCCCTCTGCACTCCAATTCCTCATCCTGATATATTTTCCATAAAAATCTACATTGTTTGACCGATTTGACCCAAATTTTGTATGCTTATTCTTTAGGACCCGGCAAGTAACATAGATGATATTCCCTCTTCACTCTACTCCCTCCCCTGACATACTTTCAGTTCAAATCTTTCACCATTTGACCAATCTGACTCAAATTTTGCACACATATTCTTTGGGACCCGGTGGGTAATAAATGCAACATTCCCAGCCTAGAGTAAATGGAAGCATTGTTTTTATTAGAGGCTTTGCAGAAACATGGAACCTTTGTTTCCCCTCATAAACTTATTTTTAACTTAATCCTTAATCATGCAACGCCGAGTATGAACACCTAGTAAACAATATTTTTACTCTATTATTATATTTTTGTAGTTTTCATGGTAGAAGATCGAATACAAATGTTTTAACAGCTTTTATACCTATACATAAATTACATTAATGATTCAATGTAACTTCTAATCAAAGCACTAAGGGTTTGTAAAAATATTATGCCGAGCATATTTTCTTTTTCAATATACATTCAATATATTAACATCTGCCTTTTCTACCGCGGTATGCGGGGTATCGGCAGAGCCATCTCGATAAGATCTACCCACAAATAACTCGTTTCACGATTTTTACTTGTACTTATAGATAGTGTAGTAAATTACAATATAATTTTGTGGCGCATCACTAGTTTCATCTTGATTGGAGACGCGGCTCACAGACCATGGCGTCCTGATGTTGACTGAGTGCGCCAATTCGCGCCATTTACAACCTCTCTCTCGCACGGCGGCTTTGAGGGGAGGCGGACACAGCCGATGAAATTTAATATGTTATTAGATTCTTGTTTAATTATTTGACATCATTAACTTGACCTCTATATTTTCTGATACACAAGCCTTTAAAATCGCAATGTAAAATTATTATAAAATGTATGTAAATTCATGCTGGAAAGAAATTCACACAAAAAGCATCCATTAGAACGCTGCGTCGTACAAATAATACGGATCCGTTTGTTCTTAATCGCCGGACCGATATGTCTTATTGTTCCATCTTTGATATAAAGCCAGGGGCGGTCTATTGTTTTCTTTTACGACACTATACACTTGCATCTGATACAATCTGTCTCTCTCTTTGGCTGGCGACACATTTTCGAGTTGACTAAAAGGGCGACTTTAAGCACACTTGCAAGAAAAATTCCGCCCTTGCACCAGTTTTTTTTGGGCTGCTGTTTGTGCTCGTATGATGTATTAAATATGTATATTAAAAAATATTTATATTTCTAGATAAAACCTTACAAGTCTTCTATTGGGTTATTTTTATTTTGTATAAATCCATTGAGCGCATATTGAGCGCACAAGCATGTTAGTCCTATTTTCATTGTACAAGCGTTTAGCTTAATTTTAAAATACTAAGAATATTGATGTGACACGAATTCCGTGTTCGCATCTCTATTTAAAAAAAAAAATTAAATCCCGAACTTTTTAGGAAAGTTTCAAAGAAAACTGATACATTACATCGGAATGAAGTGTTCTTTTTTTTAAATATAAATTAAGTGGATATGTGACATTTTATTTTGATTTATTTCAAATATAAAATCTAACGATTTGTTTACATTTACAATGGGTGGCGGCATCTAGCGGAACATTTTTACGGTATTACCAAGAGCCACACCTCGCCACACAGCATTTAAGTTTAGCATAAAAAGTCAAACCTGTTGAATCTACGAATGGTTTTATTCCCTTGTAGTAAATATTGGAAAACAAATTGTTTGATAATTACACAATAAACCTGTTAACAATTCCACAAAATTTGAAATAACACTCTTTAGGTCATATATCTACCCGCAATTCAGTATCCCCCGTCTCAGTAAAGCATTCAAGTCGTGTGACACATCCTTGTGCTTAAAAGGTATATACTTACTTAGGGCGGTACTTACTCAGTGTCTCGCATCCCTCGCAAGTATCTTGAGCCCCCACATGAGTAGATCTGCAAGATGGTAAATGACCACTCGCCCTCTAAGTGGCCGGTCGTGCGCGTCGCTTGCGTCAAACGTTCCTTTAGGAAATGCGCTATCTATATATCTGTGTGTGTGTTCATGCTTGGCGATTGTTTCGAGTGTATGTGTATGGTCGTGTGATGAACATATACTTTTTTTTTATAAATTTGAAAAATCACATTTTATAATAAATAATAATTTTGAAAAAATAAACAATCGCAATATACATGTAACCCTTGAGGTGTCATTTTTATGTTTTCAAATAACCTAATGTAGGTACCTACTCCAGTTCCAACTACTGCTTCCCATTAATTGGGACATAACACTGGCTTCTTATACCAGGGGTACGAGGGACGATTCCCGGTGAAGGAATCAAAATAATTTACGACATTGATTTACAAAAAATAAGTCAGATATATTTTCGAACTCATTCGTAAGCAGAATATATATATATATATTTATATGTATGTATATTTTTTTGTGAGCTATTAATTTGAGAATATTATTTTTGGTTAAGAAATATGATTAATTAACTGTAAAATAGGAAGCCTTAATTTGCCAGTATTTCAAAACCTTTACGATAATTTTCATGAAACATTTCGTAAGTCTAATAAAGCTTCGGTTTATTGACTTCAGTTTCGATTAATTTATCAAATGAAACGAAATAATCTCCCATCAATCGAGTCACAATAATGAAGTATTAAAAGTACAGAGTTCACATCATCCTTTCCTCCTAATCACGGCGGGCTTTAATTCTGAACTTCCGCAGCCTGGAGTAAGCTCCGTGCGAGCTTCGATTCCCGCAAGAAGGGGACTACCGGGAGAAGGAACCTCAATTCTTAAATAGTTTTAATCTCGATTTAATTAAAATTCAAAGCTCTCCTATTGCCTCTCGGAAGCTTTGATGAAGTATTAAAACGCAATCAAAGGGTAATTTTAATTACCCGCTTTTCTTCCTCGCCAGACGGGAAGATATTTTCTCCGTTAAATAATATTATAGGTACTGTCTATACTTGGGGTATAACTTTGCAAATCAGATAATTTAAAAAAAAAAAAAATTAGGATAAATTATAGAAGTCTCAAGGAGACGAAGCTTTTCATGTATGAGAAAAGTGGTGGAAGTCTCTTGTACGATGGCTCGGGGCTTACGACCTGTATGAGCTGGCTTAAGTGATCACTCTCTACACAATGTAACACAATGCATTTTTTCTCATTAACGAGTTATCATACATAGATCTCGCAACTGCTACATCTACATTTTATTTTTCAAACATTGTTGAAATATACATAATATGCAGGTGCATGATAGGAGTTAAAAAATTAAAAATATTGTTTTTCAGGCGTATTTTAGTAGATATGTAATAATTCGAAAGAATATCATATATGTATATGTATGTTAATAAGGAATATTGCTAAAAGAACTTCACTTTGAGAAATAAAATAAAGAAGTATCATTACCAGTTGCGAAATCTATGTAGGTATACTAACTTATCAATGAGATAAAATAGCAACAGATATCTCTAGCAGAAGATCAGTGCAATATATGAAATGTTCTTGATTCAAAACATACGAGTATATATAATTTTTAAAAAAAATTAGATAATGTGTGTATGTTCTTACGATAGAATTGATGAACGTTGCTTTATGTAGAGTGATCACTCACGCCAGCTCATATAGGTTGTAAGCCCTAAGCCATCATATAAGAGACTTTCATCCACTTTTCTCATATACAAATAGCTTCGTCTCTTAAGAGTTCTATAATTTATCCCTTATTAAATAATCATCCCTTTAGAAAATTTGTAGAACATTTCTAGTCACAATAATTAATTTATTTTTAAAAATTGTCACTGCCTATCTCGACTAATTGGTTTAGATAATTTTTGAGGTTAATCTGTATTAAACAAAAAAAAACACTTTGTGATCTATATAACAAATCGAAGACTAAAAATTTAAATGCACATAAACTGATTTGAAATCCCGAGTGTTTCAACAGTTTTTTCAGAAAATAAAGGTTCAATTTGGTGATCTCTCGGAGCTGAAACTGTCGGGTGAGTCCCACCGCTGGATCGAACCACCATGTAATTTTTAAAGTTTTCAATTTAGATTTCAATTTAACTTTTAAACTCCGCTCAATTATTTCACGAGTAGTATTCCAACAATTTACTCGAACCATTTTAAAATGCGAATGAATATTATTAAATAAGAATAAATTAGGGTACATGATCACTCAAGGTGTTAAATTTGGCTTAAGAGAGATGAATGTAAGTAACAAGCGCATGCAGTGAGAACAAAATGTACGATTTTTAATTAACATATATTTGAAAAAAAAAATCTAACTAAATATTTTGCTGGCAAAATATTATAAAATATTAATTATATGTTAATTATTGTGATAGGAATATGACGAGACATATCTCATATTTCGTTTTTTTTTTTCAAAATATGTGCTTAACAAAGTAAATGGTGCTCTGAATGCAATTATGAGCAATGAGAACCTGTAGAAGGAAGCAAGACTAGCGGTATAATATGGCGTTCTAGTGCTAACTCTCATGTATGGAAGTGAAGCCTGGAGTTGGCAAAAAAGGAATGAAAGTAGACTGAATGCGATGGAAATACGATCACTTAGGCGCTTGTGTGGAAAATCTTCGGTCGATAGAGTGAAAAATAAAGAAATTAGAAATAAATTAAATGCTGGCTGTAGTGTGGTAGATAGAACAAAGAAAAGAGTTCTGAGATGGTTTGGTCATGTAGAACGTATGAGTGAGGAAAGGATGTTTAAGAAAATATATAGGGCAAGTATTGAAAGTAACAGGAATAGGATAGGAGAGAAAGACCTGGCATAATCAGATTCTACAAGTATTGGAGAATGGCCCTGTTAAAAGCCCCAAAAACCGTAGAGCATGCATGAGAAGACGTATGAATGTAGCCGAAGCAAAAGTATGGCATTCTATCCCCTTTGCCTACCCTTGCGGGAAAACGGCGTGATGGTTAGTTAGTTGGTTAGGAAAAAGTCATGCTTCTTGTTCTCACTGCACGCCCCTGGTATGTAGTGAGAATAAATTGAAATCGGAATTTTTACAATATCATTTATTGTTCAAGTTACAGTTCTCGTATTCTATTAGGAATAATACTGGCTTATTATACCAAGTGTTACGGTTTCCAATCCCGGCGACAATTCAATTCGGGTTGTTTTTATGATATATTTCGCTACGGTAATTGGACATCTTGGCCTGTTGGCTGTGTGAGCGTCAAAATATACATTTGAATAAAAGAGTATAGAAATATGCACCTTTCAATGTAAACTTTAAATTACTCTTGAGATATTAAATGAATTATTTATACAACCAACAAATATGATCACCGAATTATAAAACAAAAATGCCATCATTTATGTATTGAGTTATGTTTGATGACCAAACTTCATCGGACATAATTCAGTTAACTCGACAACAAAGAAACATTATTTCCCCTAGATATCGGGATCTTTCATTTCTTGTTTTGCTCATAAAATGATTCTGTACCCCAGCTGCTGGAATTGCATTCGCGGCCCTCCGTGAGCAGAGCAATGTACAGTTTTCTCACGTCTGATTTTTGCTTTCATACCCATTTTGGAATTTGCAAAGGCAAATTAAACTGAAACGACTAGCGTCAACCTGGGAAAAGTCAAGACAACAAAGTAATTTTGTCGCCTTATTTGTAAAAACCAATTCCAGCGTTTGTTCCTGTCCTTATAAACCGGCATTCTATGTTACTTTTCAATTTAATTCTAGCATTCAGTACTCGGTATTTGATTGCTACATGATTGATTATTCTGTAGTTGAAAAGCAACAATATGTAGTAATAGAAATTATTTATAATTAGTAAAGCCGTATAAAACAACATTCCTCTAATTAATAATCAAATAAATTCCCCTACAGTCCTCTGTTTGATTTAAAATTATCAGGTAAAACTCAATATTTGTCAACACCTATAGATCCCACAAGTAAGTGAGTAGCATGAACCGGCTGGAGGCGTTCGAAATGTGGATATATCGGAGAATGCTCCGGATACCCTGGACGGATATGGTCAGCAACACAAGAGTTCTTCAAAGAGCTAGAGTGAATAGAGAGTTGCTGACAAATATCAAAATCCGAAAGGTATCGTATTTGGGTCATGTGCTCAGAGGAGAAAAATACGAATTGCTCCACCTGATTCTTATGGGCAAGATAGAGGGTCGTAGAGGTGTTGGAAGGAGACAAATTTCCTGGCTCCGCAATATACGCGACTGGACGGGCATAAGAAGTGTTGGAGAGCTGTTTCGTGCTGCCCAGTACAGGGACGCTTTCTCTCGGGTGATAGTCAACGTTGGGGGGACCTGACATGACACCAAAAGAAGAAGATAGATCCCACCCCGTCTCCCTCTCTCTTGTACCCAAATTCTTAATCTTTTTTGATAAAAAACTTAGTGCACTTTAGCATTTAGTTAGAGTAACATGCATACGAAAAATATTAAGTGAAGGTGTTGGTGTGTTAATATTACTATAGTCGTGGTATTTAGTGCTATTTACATGCTAGTGTAGTGGTTGTGTCCTGTAGTAGGTAGTGTCCTGACAAAAAAAGGAATTATGATTATATAATATCATAAATAGCATTCTATTAGATGAAATTGAAACTTCATCCGCATTACACTGGACACTTGGGCCAAACTTGTTCAATCTTCAAGCAATATTTCAATGTTCTTAAAAGTGGATGTTCATGATAATTACTGTGAGCACATAGTGTAAATTTATATTAGGTCCTTACATATGAAATTGACGTTTAGTATGGGAGGAACATAAAGCCGATTTTTTTTATTATAATATATTTATTTAATCAAAGTATGTACCATTGCTATCTATGCACTTTTGCCATCTCATAGGTAGTTCATCGATCCCTTTACTAAAAAAACCATTCGGACGGGAATCAATAAAATCTTTGAAGGCGGTTTGGACTGCCCCATCGGAGTTGAATTTTTTCCTTTGCAAGAAGTTATCCAAATTTCGAAAAAAATGGTAATCTGTTGGGGCAAGGACCGGAAAGTACGGTGGATGTCTTAGACATTCCAATTGAAGCTCCTCTAATTTGGTAGCCGTCTGTTGTGCAGTGTGTGGTCTAGCGTGATCATGAAGCAGCAGTGGCCTAGAGCGATTAACCAGCCTCGGTTGTTTAGCAGCTAGCTTTTCCATCATGGTTTGCAGTTGCTGACAATAGACATCTGCCGTAATCGTCTGGCCAGATTTAAGAAAGCTGTAGTGAACGACACCAGCACTAGTCCACCAAACGCTCACAAGTAACTTTTTTGGAGTCAATTTTCGCTTGGGGCATGGTTTGGCTGGTTCGGCAGGGTTCAGCCATTGCGATGAGCGCTTCCGATTATCGTACAGGATCCACTTTTCATCACAGGTAATGATTCGATTTAAAATCCCTTCATTATTGTGCCGGTTGAGTAATGCAACACAGCAGTCAACGCGCGTTTGTCGATTTGCTTCACTCAATTCGTGAGGTACCCACCTTTCAAGCTTTTTCACCTTACCAATTTGCTTCAAGTGGATTAAAACAGTTTTATCACTAACACCGCAGCCTGCAGCTAACTCGGATATGGTTTGCGATGGATCCGCTTCTACAATAGCCTTCAATTCTTCATTATCAACTTTGGTCTCCGGCCGTCCACGGGGCTGGTTCTGCAGGTCGAAATTTCCAGAACGAAAACGTTGGAACCAAAAACGCACTGTGTTTTCTTTTGCGGCACCGTCGCCATATACATCATTAATCCTTCGAGCCGTTTCTGCAGCACTGGTGCCACGGTGGAACTCGTACTCGTAAATAACGCGATATTTCAAGTTTTTCATTTTGTAAACTGAGTGACGCAAAGAAAAAAACAATTTAGGAAAAAACAAATGAATTATAATTTTCAAAACACAAATACATGAGTAAATACCTGTATAAATTTGGATTTGGAATTCCTAACCAAAGAGAAGATATTTGAGATCAAATTTGCCAGTACGGCAAAACGTCAATTTCATATGTAAGGACCTAATAATTTAAGTCTAATATAACTTAAATTCGCTTGATTATACCTGCCTATATATTTAAACTAAATATTACAGTTTTTTTTTAATAGAAATTATTTTATTGAAGTGTTTAATTATTTTTTAACGTTCTCTACATTATTTTCATTTATTCAATATTGAAAACATTTTTTGTACATATATAATAAAGCATATGTGTAATTAACAACCGGAAAATATGTACTTGTTAATACAATTGTACAGATCTTATTATAGATGTAAGCAGATCACAGTTGTCTGTTAAATTAATTGCATGTTTAGTAATTAATAAATAACAATATAATATAATAAATATGTATTAGGTTAATCAATAATTCAGTACAACGAAAATGCTTCAACAGTGCTGACTCCTAGGGTCGTAAAACAGAGTGAAAAGGAATGAAATATTTTATATGTATAGAATAAAGTAAGAGCAAAGAGTAACATATGAGAACGTAAACTAATAAAGTATAGAAGAAAAAATAATTGTATTAAAAATTAACGAAACAGAAGAAGAAAATTAATTACTTACATAAGAGATAACAGCGATAAAAATAATATTTTGCAGCGATGATAACAGAGAAATATTAAAGCAAAGTACTTTGGCCAGATAGTAAGATAAGTAAGAGTAAAGTAGCATTTTAGTATAAAATTCGGCTGTCTAAGCTCACAGTGGCCATAAAATGCACAGGCCAAGGATGCCACGCCATTTCTAAGCCGCTCCTTACATTGTTGGGTACTACATCGCGCGCACTCTGTGACATCGAGTTTATAGAAAATAAAACTTTTGTATTTTACTTGAACATATTGAATGTAAACAGTTTTCTTTTTATATATTTCCTATATGCCTTACTATCTGCAATACTCAACAAACCGAATGTTAAATGCCGGCCCCCTTCTCATACACATATTCTTTTTGATACATCCCTTCCTACACATACATAAAATTTAAACTAAAAAAAAACCATAGAGGAAAATATACATGATCGAATTTAAAAAGGAATGCTAGAGTGATTCAGGAGAAACTTGAAAATGTCCGGCGATATAATTTGATTTCACTTTAAGAAACAGTTTGATATTTAGCCCATTTGTGTCCATTGCTGAACATTGGCTTCCTCACTCTTCACAATCCCCTGCTCTGTGCAGCGCTCCAACAAAAGCCACCGGTCTTCTCTGTGTCATCAGTCCGGCATATTTGTGGTTAGTTTCTTGTTTACCCCAGCCACGAACCCCACTTTAGGATTTCTTCATTCCAACATTCATCGGTCTGTCTCACTCTAAATCCGCCACCAACCTGATAACATAAAGACACTAATAAAAACGGTAAATGCGATGAATTCAGAAACGCAAACCAGGAAAACATATTTCGTATAAGTTTTGAGCCAATTCGTTGGTTTTAAGTTAAAATACTATTTTGTAAATTTCTTACTACCTACTAAAATTTTTTTAAACTTTTTATATTATTCAACATCCATTAAATTACTAAAAATTAAAAACAATATTATGAGTAGGTGTACAATATTCATGTGAACAAAACCAAAAAACTTGTTGGCAAATAAAAACTAAAACAATATTGAAATACATCCAGTTGTATCATCCTGATGATACAACTTCCACCGATAACACAATTTTTTTCATCAATGAATCCATAAAAGTCAAATAAATTTTATCTTAATGCAAGTGAAATATTAAAAATTTTGCACATTTTATTTTCATTAAACGCTCTCATAAAATGTAAAATGTGAAATCAATCGAAACATCTCTAGATTTATATGATTCATATCCAATCTTACCATGATACCCTATTTTACCACGATTTTTTACTCATATTTATAATTCAAATTAATATTACTGCTTCATCTTTACGAAATAAGGTCTGAAAACGGATGCCACCATACGTAAGGTGCGTGTTTGGAAAATAATTTACTGTGCTTTTAAAGATAATAAACAGATTGTTAATTTTTTTATTGTTATAGGTTATTCTTACATTTTTGTAATATTCGAGATGCAAATCTATTTGTAATTTATTGTGAAGCGGTAAATTGATCGATTATTTTGTAAAAACCTCTTCATTATTTCTCTAATTGTTTTAAAGAATGGCAAATATTTTTGAGGGTTACTAATTTAAAATGTTATATTTTAGGTTTTATGTATCTGGCCCATCCAAAATCATATTTTGTATAAATTTATAGGCTATTTTTAATTTTCTATTTTTTTCCTAGATCAATTAATTTCCTAGAAAATCTTGAATTCAGTACATTTTAACACTAGAAGCGACGCCGTCCTATTTTTGTCCCATCCGCAAGTTTGATCGTCTATAACTTTTCTGTTTTTGTATTTAGGTCGATGAAACTTTTTAAATTTTATGTATTTATATAATTCAAAATGTTTTCAATTTTATAACAAGAAGAGTTTATAAAAATAAATAAATTTACCTAGAAGTGCCGCATATCCCTTTTTTGTCCCGTCATTGTTTCGACGTAGACAAAGATGAAAATTATGTAATAAATGCGTTTCCTTACCTCGAAAAAGATAATAATAAACCAAATAATGAGCGTTTAGGTGATTGGGTTGTGAAAAAACTGATGAAGCCGTACAACAATAAGGGCAGAAATGTTACTAGTGACAACGTTTTCACTTCACTTTTGTTAGCGGAATATTTGAAATCCAAAAATACTAGTATCGTAGGCACAATCAATAGAGCTCGCAAAGAAATACCTGTATCCGTGAAGACCGCAAAAGAGGAATTATACAGTACGTTTGTGCTAAAAACCGGTGATACATAATTGACTATTTATCGAGCTAAAACTAATAAAAATGTTCTAATGCTCAGCACTATATATTCCAATATAACAATAGACTCTAGTTCAAAGAAAAACCTGAGACGATATTATTCTACAATAGCTCGAAATATGGAGTAAATCAAATGACGCGTAAATATACAGTAAAAGCAGCTTCAAGACATTGGCCAGTTCATATATTTTATAATTTGATAGATTTAGCGGGTATAAATGCGTGGGTGCTGTATAAAATAATCGACAACAGAAAAATTAAATGCAGAGACTTTTTATTGCAATTGAGAGTAGAATTGGGAGAAAATTATATGTCTAGTAGAAAAACAACCATTCCGAGAGATTCCATACGAGAGAGAAAAGATAAATGAACAAGGAACAAATAATAAGTCCTATGAGAAGTGCCACCTGTGAAAAAAAAGTCTGCAATAAATGCACAGGTAAAGAATATTATTTATGCGTTAATTGCTCTACACATAATGACAACTAGTTTATAAATATTTGATAATTTATTACAGTTACAATTTCTATGCGAGTAGCGATGATTTTGATACTAAACCAAAAAATATTAATATAATAATAATAATAAGTTTTTTTATTAATTTTTTGATTTTCTGGCTGCCTAGCTAGTAAAGTATAACATTAGACTTTTAATTCATTATTTGTTACATATTTGTTTTTCAGATAATAAGGATTTGATTTAAGTTAATTAATAAGCGTGTTTTAAATACATTTTTTTATTTATATTTAGGTTATCACAAATTTATGTAACACATTTCTTATAAGCTTATAACGCCCCACTGGTGAAACCTGTTCTCGGGCAGTTATAATTAACAAATCACTGTAATAACAATATTATTGAAGACAATTATAAAATGAAAATCTATAAATATATAATAATTCTTTATAATAATTATATATATAATATAAAATATTTATATAAAATAAAAGTAGTTTTGACCATAACTTTCATGCCTTATACCAATATCATTATAATAAATAGAATGGGACAAATATGTCCCCGACGGCGGTTCTAGGGGGGTCTTAATCTTTGGCGCTTCTAGTGTTAAATGAGTAATCCTCCATGTCTGCTTTCAATTTTTAATTGACATTGCTGCCTTTGCTTTTGTATCCCTCATTAATTAACATACAGTTTAGTGCTTTAAAAATCTTATTCAACTGCAAAGAAAATCATTTTTCAATTTTGTAAAAAAAATGATGTTACGCTTTTGCGTCGCTTTGAAATAGACTCGCTTTGAAAAATTATTCCCAGTGCGCCCATCAATGTTTTGGGCAGGGCCAAACGTGGCGGAAGGAACAAACGTAATTAATTATATGAAATAAGGTACAGACAATTTTCAGGCGTGTATTTTTCAGGCAGTACGGATTTTATATTTTAATAATATATTATAAGATATTTAGTATGATATTATATCGAATAATATTGGTACAAAGGTAACATTTTGACATTGCCAGTAAGAACTCAATTTGGTTATTTTTTACAATAAAGTAAGTGTACGATGATGGACGGAATCACCACCAAGAAATATTTTCTATTTCTATTTCTGTGGTCACGAAACAGTGAGTTTTGTAAAAGTAGTCAAGTGATCGTAATGAGGATCATCATTTGATTTTACAATCTTTTAACAAATGTGCAACTGTACAGCTATGAGTGGAAAAATTAAAAAAATCTGTTGGTATGTGCTTTGACCGGTGCTCATGTTTCTTCAAAAAACTAGATCACGGCACAAAGAGAAACATTACAAGATATTTTTAAAGATGGCTAATAATGGCAGTAGTAAGCTGAGGACAATCTTACAAAAAAATTCATAATAAAGATGACTATTTTTGTCCGTGAATACCATTGCCGTGACAAATGCGATTGCAATCGATTATTTTAACATTTTCAATAACAAAATATAAATTAAATTGTTTATGTTTCTTAATTAATACCTAAAATATGATTAATAATTCTACGTTAGAAGGTACGTATCTAAAAACAAAATTATTAACATTTCTTAAATTAATATTTTGGATTGGGAATATTTTTATATTGAAAATGTATTTTTTGTAGTTTTTATTAAAAATCCCTGAAACGAAAATGGAATTTATGACGAACATCATTTAAAAAATTAAACATTTTCGGTGATTGAATTTATTTTAGTACCAAATAGCCAGACTTTTACATTTTCGCTGTATAACAAAAAAGCAATCATATTCATGAATTCTGACAAATTAAATTTTAAAAAACTTTTAAAACTTTTTAAATTTGAACATTATTGTTATTATTTAACAATAATGTTGATATGCTTTTGAAATATTGTAAATTGATTTGAAATTTTTAAAAGTAAAATTGTATCATTTTCTATAGATCTATTAAAGTTTTATAAAATTTGCACCTACTAGAATATTTTATTATTTTTTTGACTGGCGATTGTCATTTTGTGATATTGTGGCTGTCAAATATTAGCCGCTTTTCTCAGAAAAGAAAAAAGTTAAATAAATAATAATATTAGGTCTTATACCAGGGGCATAAAATCAAAACCACTATTATACATTTGAAAAAAATAATGAAATGGATTTATATTTATAAAGTATTCCATACCTTGTAATATTTTTTTTTGTTAATATGTTGGTGACTTTATATCCTAAAATTTACTATTTGTATAATATTCATATAAATTTTATTTTAAGAAACTGCTGATAAATTGACATATTTAATTTAAAGGGGGGGTGGGGCTTTGAATAACAGAGATATTGTTATTAAATTAATTTAAATTGGGTCTGTTTGCTTAGTAATATACGTGTTTGGACATCGTGTGATGCATACAACAGCCACCGCACAGTCATACATACAGTTAACCATGCGGGTGTGATTAATTATCTAATCTATTATCTAATTCGAGCTACACCACCACGTTCACGTACGTACGTCACACAGCACATTTAGTATTATAATAACTGCGCTTGAATAATTATTTTTTTAACAATTTCCCATTTGGAGTTGATGTATTACGAATTACGATGGTTAATTTTTTTAATGAAACTGTTTATTTTTTAAATACATTTTATTTTAATATTGCAAACTTATTGTTTATTTATATCATAACTAGCTATAACCCGTTCAAACTGACGTATTTTTATTATATATATTTCGGCCGCCAAATAAAACTATAAGAACAGCACTACCTCGAGTAGCGCAATGTCTTGATAATTTTAATGATGGACATTATTAAATATAGAATTATGCTTTTTTGCTTCTTATAACTCATTATTATACTAAAACTCATTTATTATTTGAGCCTTTTGGTAGCGTTAGTTAACAAAATACATTATTATTTAGACAATAACGTATTTTGTTTAATGGTTAATATAAAAAACGTACGCGATATAATAGTAATCCACCGAGTATGGAGAATTTCATCAGAATTCAATTATTATTGAAGCTTGTTTTGTTCAAATCGAGATGATTTTTGTAAAGTCACAGTACGCGCATAAAGTAGCGCCTACTATCAAAAAAATGTAGTCTGCCGAAGGTAGGGGTGATTATGGATTGATCAAATCTACTTTCACAAGTCCCGCGCAATAAAAGAGTTACGGACGTGCTGCATCCAAGTCCCAAGTGGCAAATCTAGGATGATTCTGTTTTTTATTACGTTTTATTATCTAGTAAAAATTTGACTTGAAATTTGAAATGAGTTGGAAACGGTTGAAAAATTTAATTTTATAAAAAACAAATAAAACTTCATATAAACCATCTACTTATTATTAATTAAAGAAGTTGCTGATGAAATGCGAAATATCTAAGATGACAATATTTGTAAGAATAAGAGTATTTCCAATGTGACGAAAATAAGAATGGTGAAGACCTCAATATTTTCCAATTGCAACGAAGACATGGACACTGAGAAAAAATTAAAAAAACAACTTTGAATGTGGGGCAGAAGATGCCTAATAAGAAAACCATTATCAGCTCGACACACTGATGTCTCTGAACCGCAGGAGTTGACAAGCTCACAACTACCTTAAAATCAACGTGGATCCGGAAAAGAGGTAGATCAACTAGATTGATGAGACAGATCGGTTATCCATGCCCATCACATCAATTTCAATTTACCTTTATTTATAGGTCGACCACAATCAAAAGACCATTCCCTAGCTTTGTCCGGTAAGAAGAAAGCGGGGGGAAATTTGCCTGGCAAGCCCGTATTACAAGCCTCAATATGATATTCCAAATGAATATATATTTTTTAGTTTAAAAAAACTTACTTACTAGAAAAAACTTCTTTTGTGTTGATTTTTTGTATCGTAACAACACACATATATTTTGCGCACATTCTTTCGAATGCGGTCTACCTATAAGATAATTCAACTCATCAAATGATCACACTGTATCTTCAGACTATTCTGTGTACATGCATTTATTTCGGCTTTGCCTATCAAAACTTGATACGAGCTAGCGCAAAACATTTTGTGATTGGCGGATTTTTAATTTCATGTGCATATCATATCCAGGGTGGCAGAACTGTACAAACGGGGTGAACAGTGATTGATGAGTGGGTTCAGCCTCAACTTTATCCTATTATATATTATAGGTCCCATATGCATCGCTTAAAAGTATTTATTTTAATAAAAAAAACTAAGAAAAATAATGCATCACATAAAAAATTATTTAGATAAATAAGACGAACCACTTTGAAAGATATACAAAAAAGCTGTCTATCAAAACCAGAAAAATAAATAAGTCGCGTTGACTAAGCTATTATTGACTAAGACGTAGCTGAATTATTGACTAAGATTTCGATTTCTCTTAATATATGTTTTAAAAATTATATCTGTTCTTTTAATTTGTTAAAGTATAAAAGTTGTCAACTTTATAAACAGGGTTTATAAAAAGCACACAAAAAATATTTTTTTTTGAATCCATATTTTTCAAAACATTAATTGTAATTGTAAACTGACATATTTTGCAATAATTTTAATAAATTTAAAGTTTTCCTTTACTTTGTAATAATATTGAAAAAAGTTTACGTCATACATTCATTCAGCCAAAATGTGGAGCAAATTTGTTCATTTTAAAAACATCGTTTGTTTGATAATTTATAAATTGATTAAATAATTTAGTTTTTGTCATTTAAGGGAAATACACTTAAAATATATGGAACCTGAAAAATAAATCTAAATTTGATATATTTCTGTACAAAAATATGGCACAAACTGCAAAAGAAGGTATGAGAAAATGTGGTGAATTTTGATCGTATTGCCAGACGATCTTAAGCTACCATAACACTTAAATTTATTTAATGTCACCAGATTCCATATATGTATGCATGTATTTTTATATATATTTTTATATATATATTTTTTTTTTCCCCTGATACATCTATATTTATAACTAGCTGGTCGTACCCGGCGTTGCACGGGTTAAAGTTTAAGTTGAAAATAAATCTGTGGGGGAAACAAAGGTTCCACTGTTTTGCAAAGCCTCTAATTAAAAAAATGTTTCCATTTAATCAAGATTGGGTTGGATCAAATGTTAAGGGAACAAATGGCCCATTTTTTCCATTGGGAATATGCATGCAAAATTTGGGTCCAATCTATCAAACGGTGTAGATTTGTACAATTTCTGGGGAAGGGATTGGGGTAGAGAGGGAAGGAAAAATTTTACATTACCCACCAAGTTCTAAAGAATAAGTTAACAAATGTTGAGTCTTTTCGGTCGAATGGTAATGATTTGCATTCAAAATATATCAGGGGGTTGAAAGGGATAAAGGAGGAAAGGAGAATTGTCACCTATATTACTCGCCAGTTTTAAAGAATAAGTTTGCACATTTTGAATCCGATCGGTCGAACGGTACATTTTGTATTGACAATATATAAGGGGGAGGAAAAGGGGTAAAAAAGGAGGAAGGAAATGTCGCCTATGTTATCCGCCGGGTCCTAAAAAAATAACTTTGTTTTTGGTCCGATCAGTCAAACGTACTCAAAATTTGAAAATAAAAAAAAAAAAAACAAAAAAATGCAAAAAAAAATCAGGGAGAGGAGAAGGGGTAAAAGTTCAGGGGAGAAATGTAGCCTTTGTTTCCCGCCGGGTTCTAAAGAATGAGTTTCTAAATTTAAGGTCCGATCCGTCGAAAGGTGCAGATTTTCATTGAAAATATATCATGAGCAGGGTAAGGGGTAAAAGTGGAGGGAGGTAATGTCACCTTTGTTACCCGCCGGGTCCTAAGTAATAAGTTTGCACATTTTGAGTCCGATCGGCCGAACGGTACAGATTTGCATTGAAAATATAGAAGGGGAGAAGAAGGGGTAAAAAAGGGAGTTCGCCGAATTCTAAAGCATTAGTGTGCATAATTTGAGTCGAATCGGACAAACGGTGTAGATTTGTATAGAGAACAGACAGACATTGAGTTTTATAGACATTGAGTTTAATCTATATTAGCAGAAGTATGTAATTGTGTTTAATATATGAATAATAATGCAATATTAAAGGTTGTTTTGAATCTCGGAACAATTTCGTTTAAAAGTATAAGCTCGGAAGTATCAAAATCGAAAATTAATCATACACAGTATACACAAATGTCCTTTATTTTAAAAAATATAGCGATACGATTGGCTGCACTTTCTCATCGGTTCAAACCAATCAAACTAAGCAAAGACAATCGATTGTTATCAAAAAATTTGAATTTGGAAAATGTTATATCTAAATCTATACCTATAAAACTCAATGTCTGTCTGTCTGTCTGTCTGTCTGTTCTCTATACAAATACACACCGTTTATTCGATTCGATTCAAATTTTGCATACTTATGCTTTAAAACCCGGCAGGTAACATAGGCAAAATTTCCCCCCTATTCTCATACCGCTTCCCCTCCCCCTGACATATTTTCGATGCAAATCTGTACGTTTGACCGATCGGACTCAAAATTTGGAAACTTATTCTTTAGAACTCGGCGCGAAACATAGGTAACATTTCCCCCCCTATTCTCATACCCCTTTTCCTCCCCCAGATAAATTTTCGATGCAAATCTGTACCATTTGACCGATTGGACTCAAAATTTGGAAACTTATTCTTTAGGACTTGTCGAGTAACATAGGCAACATTTCCTCCCTATTATCTTATCCTTTCGTCTCCCCCTGACATATTTTCGATGCAAATTTGTACCGATTGACCAGTCGTACTCAAAATTTGGAAACTTATTTTTTAGGACTCGGCGGGTGACATAAGTAACATTTCCTCCCTATTATTTTACCCCTTCCCCTCCCCCTGACACATTTTTGATGCAAATCTGTACCGTTTGACCTATCGGACTCAAAATTTGGAAACTTATTCTTAAGGACTCGGCGGGTAATATATGTGACATTTCTCCCCTATTCGTTTAACTTTTCCCCTCCCCTGATACATTTTCAATGTAAATCTTTACCTTCCGACCGATGGGACTCAAAATTTGGAAACATATTTTTAGGACCTGGCGGGTAACATATGTGACAATTCCTCTCTATTCTTTTACCCTATCCCCTCCCCCTGATATATTTTCGATGTAAATCTGTACGTTCGAATCTAATTTTTGTTTACCCTCACAAATTTATTTTAAACTTAATCCTTAACCCGTGCAACGCCGGGTGTGAGCAGCTAGTATCTAATAAATATTTATCAGTATTGAAAGGGTAGGTACCGTCGCCATTTTTTTCAAATAATTTGTGGGAATTCGAATGCAATGTTATTTCAAAAAGAACTTTAGGAGATTTATGATTTCGGACAATCAAAAATATATATTTTTATTTATATAAATAAATAGTAGATATATGTATAAAAACAAATTAGGTATACAAAGACATCCTTGTATTAGAATGCAACGTTGTCCCAACATTTCAAAGCAATCGGTCTATAACTTTCAGAGATTATTGAATTTGTACAAACGAACATTAACATTTTTATTTATATAGATGAAAATAATTTTTCTCAAAAATCTTTGGATCTCGATGGTAATAATAGTAACGGGATATTTATATATATATATTTATTATTTTCCTTTCTAATGTTTAGAAGGTTCCCGTCGCTTTTTGGCTATTCTAGTCATTTTTAGACGTTTACCGAAGGTTGTAGATAATTGTAGACTCTATTAGATCTAGATCCGGTAATAGTGTTGTGACATATTACAAGGCATTCGGAGAATGCGCTATTCCTACTGCTTGCCATTCCGAGACAATCTAATAAATAAAGCTTTGTGTATTTCTTTGAGAAATTCATTTATTTATTTTAATTATCAAGGAACTGTTCTGAAAAATCATAACTTCATGAATAAAAATGTGATTTCAATAAAATGAATAAAACGCGAAAATAATCGGGGTGGGGTTTTTTGTATTTATAAGAAATTCACTTCAGATTTGTATCATATGTTCTATATTACTTCTTGACTACATATCCGGTTAGCAAAAAAATATATTATGTTGTGTAATATAGAAAAGCTTCTTGGTCTTGTGGTTAGGACACTCGCCTCGTGATCCAAAGGTCGCGGGTTCGAACCTCACTCCAGACTAGCAAGTTAGTCCTATTTTCATAGCACAAGCATTTAGCTAAGTTTGAAAATAGTAAGAATATTAATGTGACACGTATTCCGTGTTAGCAAGTCTATTTTAAAAAAAAAATATATAT